>JARHVA010000636.1:0-155000 GCA_037957365.1 Torreya grandis | reverse complement strand
TGATGATTATATCATATAATTACCATTCCTACTATCTATGTTGAAGCCATAATAAAAAAATATTGACTCATGCATCAAGGGTATAGTCCTCTCATACAACCCAAGTAAATATGACATAAACTATTCAAGGTAATCAAGAACAAGTGACCAACTAGTTTCCCTTGATGCTAACCTATATAAACATGCCTAAAATGAAATCCAATAGTAATTTAAAAGGTTTTACTCAAGCCACAAAAATAGTGCTAGTTTTCATGGTTAATTATCCTCAAACCCTACCAAGTAACTTAAGTAGTGCTAAGTTAGATTTAATCTAGAGATGGTTCAAAAGTTGAGTATACAATTATTAAACATGCAAACGAATTTAAAAAGATCAGACACAAATTATTTATTATGTAATTTCACATATAAAACTAATAGCTAACCATGGAAAAATAACAATTAAAATAATAACAAGGAGCTAAATATTCAAGTTGTTCTTAATAAAAGGTTACAAGATATAAACATCCTCTAGTTAGCTTTTCAAAAAAAAATTCAAAGTACACAAGAATAATAAACATGGTGGGTTGGGGCGTGTATATTTTTTCATGGCATTTGAAGTCTTCTATAAGGAAATTAATAAAAATGGGGTTATACATAAATAACAAGAATACCTTTCCCTCTCTAGCATAGGCACTACCATGGTTGTATAAACTTAAGAATTCCCCTTCAAAAGTGATAGTGAAGCTAAACAAAAAAATGTAAAATTGCATACTCTTAATAAAATTTAGAGTAATAATTATTCCCTTAAAATAAATAGACAATCTCTAACCACTTCTAGTCCTAGTGATAACAAGATTACTCCTCATGATCCCGAAGAAGAAAATAACCCCCATACCAAAAATAAGTAATTGCTTGAAACTATTGAGAGATAATTTTTAAACCAGAAAAGAAGGTATAATATCATTAAATATATGAAATGAATAAAAAAATATTAATTTTTATGAGCAATCTCAAATAATTAAACAACATGATTTTATTTTAAAATCTCTACAAGGGAAGGATTAAAATGACAAAAGTAAGTAGAAATTTTCACAAGCCAATATGGAATTATAAAAATTAAAACCTGAGGTCTGTCCTTTTGCTAATAGTCATAATTTTTGGTAAGTATGTGTGTCTAACTATTTAATAAATTTATAGCCTTTAAAAATTCCATGGATTTTGGTAGCTATAAAAAATTAGGGTTGTCACTTGTTAGGCCAAATAAGATAATTATTTGGCTTGATAATTCAGAGATCAACATTGTTGTAGAGTTAAATCACATACACATGTAGTTATCTTTTGAAACTTGAATGTAACAATGCATATTTATCCAAGTGGTTGATATACTAAAGGCTTATGTATGCTACTAAGTAAATATTGGTCCAATACAATGAATATATACATGGCCACAAATGCTTTACATATATGGCTACCATGGAAAGGAGTGGCTAATAAAATTAGAGTGGAACACAAACCTATAATCAAACACATTAAAATATAATAACATTAGAGAAATATGGATGTGAAAAATATTTATACTAACTTAGGAGTTTATATTTTATCCATAAAATGACCCCAAAACAAAGATGAAGACCTTAAAGGTTTGTCAGATTTATGAAAATTATACTTCATTGGTATCGAGTCTAAACAAGGCTTAGATTCTAGTGTAGTGCTTATCAATCCTATAGGAAAAAATATTTAGTTGCATATCGGTTACATTCCCTATAAGAATAATATTTAGGAATATTTGGGTTTACAATTCACCATGGATTATGGAGAAAAGACTTTACAATTATTTAAAAATAGAATTAATTATTAATTAGGTGAAAATAAAGTTTTAATGCAATACAAATTTTCTCAAGAGGTTCAAACATAAGATTTGGGACATGATGGAGTCATTTAATGTATTTAACAAAACTTCCATCCCAAGGTATAAACACTAGATAGATGATTTATTAGCTATCTCTGCTACTACTTTGGCACATTTAAACAAGTCTCAACTATGAGAGGTTTCCATTAAAATTATCCCTTTCCTATTTTTTCTTAACAAAATACAACACTTCCAAGTTTTCTATCTTGATAAAAAAAATTATTCAGTTTATAAAAAATTATAATGTTTTTGAGGCACAAATCATAGATGAAGAGGATAGGTCACTAGTATGATAGGAAAATAGAAATGGTGATGACATGCTCAATTTAAATACCAATAAAATAATAATGTGGATAGATAGTTTCTCTTGAAGGGTTGTTTGAACCAAAATAACATTCAGATAAACCCCTATACACAAGACATGTTCAAACATTCACCATGGTTAATTAGGGATCCACCCAAAAACCACAAAATATTAATGTGGATATAGATTTTTTAGAATTGAAAAGACTCAGTTGGTAAATATGTTCGTATATTTTAAAGATATTTTTGGATGTATCTTATGAATATCTAAATATATTCAGTCATAGGGTCATGACTCATACTATACATTTAAAATAAAATGCCAAAAATTGCAAACAATAAAAACTACCAATGGACCCAATATTAGAGCCCACAATCTTCAATAAAGTCAAAAAGCTAACATCCACAAGGATAATATTCCTAGTAAGACATTCAACATGGTTTTATAATTTAGTTCTTGTTAGATTTATAAAAATAGAGAAACTAGACTGTGTATATTTTTAATTTTAAAAAAAACCTTTCAAAAATGACAATTATACTTTATTATCACTCTATGAAGTCATATAAATCATTAGCGGGTTTTATTTGATGTCCTTATGGGATGGATTTTCAAGGCACAATGAATTATTGGTATAAAATAAGACCAAAATAAATCCACTTTCATTAAAAAGTGGGGGAACATTCACTTATAAATGATTTAATTTTGATTTGATAAACATATGAGCTAATTTCCAAAGAGCCATGGAAATGTATTTATAGGGTTTTATTAAAAAGTGTATTATTATTTATATGGATTATTTAACCATTTTTTCTTAACATAAGTCACAATGTGTTCATCATCTTAGAAAAGTTCTATAAATATGCCACATGCATGGGATATCTATCGATCCTAAGAAGAATATTTTTGCAGTCACAAAAGTTAAATTATTGGGCCATATTATCACTTATAAAGGTATATCTATTGATCTTTAAATAAAAATTTATATCTTAAAAATACATTTTCCTAATATAAAAAATAAGTTGAAATATTTCTTTGTAAAGATTATTTTCCTTAGAAAATTTATTTCTACACTTGTCGAGATAATTAGGCCACTACATGTGATGTTAAAATAGGATCTAAATTGGAATGGATAACATCGTCAAAATAATTTTATGGACATATAAAGGGCCCTATCGGAGGCTCCATTCCTATTGAACTTGATTTTTTATAGAGACTTATACCTTATTTATTTACCTATGAGCACATGGTAGTTTTGGTACTAACCCAAAAATATGAAGACATTGATAAGAATCCTATAGCCTTTTTGAACACCAATATCAAATAAACCAAAATCCAATATTCAAACTTAAACAAATAGGCTTACACCCTCTAAAGACTATTAAAAAATTTAGATACTATATTATATGGAGTAAGATTTATGCAATAGTGTTAGAGCTGGATGTCAAGACAATGTTGGATCAAAATAAATTAGGTGAGAAAATGGGAAATAGATCAAGAATATGAATTGGAAATTAGGATTTCAAAAATATATAAATGTTAAGCCTCATTTAGCTAATCATAAATATGTATCCTTGAGTTATAACCTTGCATGTGTAACAAGTTGTCTTTGATGGAGGAGGATGGTGTAGTGATGTCATATGGTACTTGTTGATGGGATCTTCTCCAAAAAAATTAAAACAAACATAAAGGAGAGATATCAAGATAAAATTTTCATACTATATGTTCAATAAAAATACTCTTTACCAAAAAACCATCAAGGTGTTTACCTAATATATTTGGACCATGAATAGGTAGACTCAGTCTTGAGTAATTTCCTTGAAAAGTTTAGTGTTGATCACCCTTTGGGGAACACAAATGTGCACCAAATTTTGAGATGATGTTACTATTGGTAGACCCTATTAAAATACTCTCATGCATATGTAAATTTGTGTCTTACATTCCTATTATGATGTGGAAATCCACCCTTGTGGAGGAGTTATTTAAGATCCCCCACTCCCAATCATAATATTGGGATAACACTGGGCTATGGGTAACCTATGATGGGGTTGAAACTCTGAATAAGGTTTGCTTCCTCTTGATGGATCACCTAAAATAATGCTACTACAAGGAAAAGGGTTAGAAAAGGGAAAAGAGATCCTAAGAAGGATAAAATGTGATGCACCAAATAAAAATGGGAAAACTCCCATAAGCTTGAACCCACACTAGATTTGTAGAAGATAATGTTAGCTCACACAACCTCACAATCTATCTCATTTCATAAGTATTTCATGGACTAGGTTTAGACAGAACACTAATCCAAACTTGTAATAGCTTAAAAATACCCTAGAGGAGGTTAGAAAGGAGGACAATGGATGAGGAAGATTCTCCTTCACTGTGGCCATCATGCACAACTCACTCAATATAGATCCAAGGTAAGAGATAGGTAAATAAATTCCTTTATTTCATCAATAATTAGTTCTAACATATTCTTGACAGGGTTTAGCCTAATCAATATGAGCATATTTTCTAATATCTCAGAGAGTCCCCTTCTCTTCAAAATCAAAGAGTCCTTATGAGAGTCTAGAATATGAGAGAAAGAGAGAGCTTTACAATGTGTAAAAATTGGTGATAAGAGAAAGGGAGAAGAGATAAGAGGTAACACATTAACCAAGAATAATCAATGAGCTACCACCTTTTAATGAATTCTCCACCACATTTTATTCCAATTAGGACTAATCCTTCATCGATAAATTAGCCTGCATTATCTCTAAAAGTATTCTAGCTTTCACATAGGTTGAGAAATGCACTAGAAGACAAGAGTCTATTTTTTAGATGATGAGTCATGATACTTTCAAGGAAGAAATATCCTTAAGATCTAAACAACATTGGAATTTTCAAGTACTTCTTTAACCACTAAATCTCTTTACTTTGATCTTCCATGCCACCTTCCACTTGATTTCACTATACGGATAAAATCCTCATACCTTGAATCTAGACAAATCCATACCATGTTTACTTGGAGTGGTGGTAAGTACCTACTTTGTCAAGGATATATCTATATTGATATATAAGACATTTCTCCATAACCATATATCTGACCCTATGACAAAATTTGAGCATAGGTGTTACTATAGATTGCAAATCAATGTCATTTATTGGTTTTCATATAGATATAATATTGATGAAAATGTATAGGTTTTATAGTCCTATCTTGAACTATATTAGGTTTGAACAAACCTATTCTAACTCTAAACCTTGTGGAAGCTAAGGACTCATTATCTGCACAAATCTTCTTTAAAGAGAAATGATCATAGTCATAAAATAATATTTTGACCCCAAAAAATGGCCCCATAAGTTATAAATATTTGAACCACATGTTGAGACTATGCTTTAATGGGAATGGAACTTCATCATAACCATCCTGACTATATAATGATGTCCCATGCTGAAGGATTATCGACTGAGCTCTAACAGTGATATAGCCCTTTAAAACATTGCTCTTGTTTGACATAGGTCACATGTTTGACCTCTAATCTAAGTCTCATGTATTTAAATTTTAATATCCACTATCAATCCTAATCTAGGATTATTATATTATGTTGTTATCAACTCTTCATTAATTTTTAGGATCTTGCTCTCAGCTCCATCTAGTTTTTTGCTTATACCACATGGCAAACTCACTTTTATTCTAGATCTTTAACTTCTTGACCCTACATGTAACATTGATCTCCCCTGTATGGATAAAATGTGTACCATTGATTTACCTAAAAATTTCCATGGTCATGACACTTGGAATCTTCTCATTTGTCTTTGAGATTCACTAACTTGTTAACCTCTCACTCATCGTTGATCCACCTTTGCATGATGGATCATTCACCATCAATCTACTTGGACCAAATGGCTTTGTCAATCATTTCACACCTTTAAATATTCATTCAAGTACCCTATATATTGACACTTATTATTTGTGCATTCATATTATAATCCATTTACCTTTTGACTTGATTTTCATCATTGATCTTTGATACACGATCAAATGCACTCTATTAGATCTTCAGGACCCATTGATGTCATCAAGATGCCACTCACTATTAGATTTAATATGGGTTTCTATGATTTGGACACTTTTTATCCATACGTTCATCTTTAGAACATTTGAATTCAAATGGCTATTTCATGAGGCCCAAATTTGACTTATGTGTGCACATTTCACTTTGCAAGTCTAACTTTAAAGACCTATATCTTGAGATAGAAAGCTCATCAAGATAAAAAAATTATAAAGCATGATTTAAGCATGAATAAATTCATGTCCATGTAATATTTTGGCCTTATAATATTTTTAAGTGAACTTATGAAGTGTGTAACTAGACTGACCTATCTATTTTTGCATGATGTTTGATGATGGTTTGGTCCATATTATTCACTTGCTCAAGTCATTTGATCATTTGGTCAATCAATAAATTTGCTCAACTAATCTATCTAGGTAGAAGATTTATATGTGGGCCAAAATTTGGCCAACATATTTGATGACTCAACTGGGAAGCATGCCTACTTGCTTAAGAACCCAGACCATTTATCTTGATTAGTCTATTGGGTATGGAGTTTCCTTTCTTTGTTCCCATCTGATCTAAATTAATACAAGTATGTCCCTCTAGATAACTTCCTCTTGAAACAAAAAGGACCAAAAGGAAAGAAAACAACAACTGTGCCCAAGGCACTTATTGAAGGGAACATAGAATAAAAATGAAACTAACCTAGACAAAGCAAGGGCAACTAACCTACTAAACCAATGTGCACACAAACACTTAGAGGAAAGCATGAAATTTACTCTAATATATACAATATTTTACATCAATTTATAAGTACTTCCTTCTTGGGTCAATTGGAAATAATTTAGTATCATTCACTTGTAACAAACTAAGATGAAAAATACCTTGATTTGAAGGTACTAAAAATGGTGAACCAAGCATCTTGATGGCCAATCCTTTTGATGTGCTCTCTAATGGATGAAATGGAACAAACATGTCTCCAATGTAGACATACTAGTCCAAGTATTCCAATCTTGGTTCATGTTGGAATTCAGGAGTACTTGTTTGATGTTGCTCATAACCCTTGAGAATTACTTACATGAAGACGTTATTTAGGCTCTTAGGAGCAACTGTACTTGGTGGTTTAAAAAGACCATATCCTTCCCCCTTGTCATTGTACAAATTAGGAATAATCATGCTTAGATCAACATGCTCACAATTTTTTATAAGGACATGTCTCTTAGCCTCTTCAAAATATTTGGTTACATCATTGAATCATTGCCATAAATCTTTAGGATCTTCAATTGTATGCTTCTCAAACTATATCACTTGAGCACTTGAGATGTCTCCTTCATCAACCTCACTCAATATTTCATATTGTTATTCAACTATAAATGAGGGTTGATTTAACCAACTAAGGTTTGAAATATCACACCAATTTTTCTCAATCTCTAATATGCTTTCCTCTTGCTCCAACATATTAGGGATATCCTCAAATGACACCTCATCTTGAAGTGGATAAACCTTAGGCACCTAGTTTTGATCCTCTTCTTGATCTATGTAGAATGGACCTTTATTAGTCCATTAAATATCTACCCCATGTTTAACTTGAGTATTGTCTTCTTTAGGAAAGTTTTCAATATTAAGCTACTCCATTTCACTCAAGAAATCTGAGCACAAATGCTACCATTGATCTTCTAAGTTGATTTAGCTAACCTTGACCTCCATAATAGGTTTATGAAGGTTGTCTTCTTTCTTCTCATCAATATCTTGAAACTTGAAATCTAAAACATTCTCCTCCCTATGAAGTTGACTTCCTATCATGATTTACTTAATATAGACACTTTCATTATCCTCCTGTGGCTCACTTATGAATACAAGATCCTCCTTTATCCTTTGTAAAATAGGTTATTTCTCCAAGAGGGAGATGGTGAGAGGGTGGAGAAGTTTACCTTGCTTTCAGATTTAGAGAGTGTTCTTCTAGATAAGGACTTTAAATGGCTTCTTTGGTGGCTCTTGAATTGATTCTTGGACCTCCACAACCAACACTTCCTGCTTCTTCTTTATGCCCTTCTAAAATGATTTCCATGATGTAAATGAGTATGGAATATACACTTTTTCTTCCTTCGGAATAGTTATAGGATAGGGTAGCGTCACAAGTTAGGGAATGACATATCTAGGTTTGAATGTGTTGGAGAATATCCATAATGGAATTACTTCATGCTTTTGAGTGGGAATGGGCATAGGGGTAGGAGAGGGCAAACTGATTGACTCAAGTTTGAAATACTCTTTTCTCCCACTACTCAAACACCTTTTCAGTGGATAATACCCACCCTTTCAATTATTTCTTCTCAACTTATGGATAGTCAAATTCTTCTATGTATTCCCACACATTCCAAAACTCATGTAAAAATATTCCTCTCCCCTCCATGGCATGAATGGGGAATTATTTTCCAATATTAACCCCCTCATTGATTTTAATGATTGTTTTACCTTGGTCTAGTATTGCCTATCTGAATTCTGATAAAGATGTACTAGGGGGATGATTATAAAATCTTGAAGGTTGATTTTGAGGCTCTTAGAGGGGAGAGGACACATAAAAATGATCTAAATGAGCCTATATATCTTCATAAGATATCAACACACTATCTACATTTTGGATCATGCTTCTCATCATTACCATGTCTTCATTATTATAAGATGACCTTTATTCACCCTCACAAACTGACCATCTATTCTTGACCAACTAAAAAACACTCCTTTCCTCTTACATAACATGGATGAGAATTATTGGAGAAAACTCCAAACCCCTACCAATCTCCCTTATCAACTCAATATAAATTGGCAATGCTTTCTTGACTCTTGATAAGGATGTAATAAGATAAGCCTAGTCTTGAAAATGGGAATTAAAGTAATGATTTGAATGTAAAGGAGGTTGACCTTGGTCATATGCAATGGTGGGAGGAGGACAAAGGCCTTGATAGGGCTAATAGGTTATTTGAGGGCCGCTTGGAGGGGAACATATAAATATTATTTTCTTGATAAGTATGATGCTGAGGTAGATAATAAGCAAAATGATCAAAATATGGTTGATTATATATAATATATTATGATGATTAGGTACTTAGTTACTTAAACTAACTGATAGATGCTCAGAGTCACCATTGATGTTTGAACACTTGCCTCCAAAGGTTGATTGGATAAAGAGAACACCAAAACTTTTTACCAATGAACAAAGTATTAAGTCCCACCAAGCATTCCAAAAACTATTATGACATGGAATTTCACCCTTGTAGAGGAGTTATTTAGGCTCCCCCCTTCTAGTCATAATATTAGGACAAACCTAGGCTATGGGTAACCTATGATGAGGGTAAACCTCTAGAGAAGGCTAGATTCCTCTTGATGGATCACCTAAGCTAATTCTACTATAGGGAAAAGGGTTAGAAAAGGGGAAAGGACTCCTAAGAAGGCTAAAAGGTGATGTAACAAATAAAAATTGGAAACTCCCATAAGCTTGAACCCATGATAGATCTATAGAAGATAATGCTAGCTCACACAACCTCATAGTCTAGCTCATTACATAAGTGTTTCATGGACTAGGTTTAGGAAGAACACTAATATAGACCTGTAATAGCTTGAAAACACCTTAGAGGAGGTTAGAAAGGAGGACAATGGATGAGGAATATTTTCCTTCACTATGGCCATCATACACAACTCACTTAACACATATCCAAGGCAAGAGATAGGTAAATAAATTCTTTTATTACATAAAGATGTAGTTATAACAAATACTTGATATGGTTTAGCCTAATCAAGATGAGCATATTTTTAAATATCTTAGAGAGTTCCCTGCTCTTCAAAATCAAAGAGTCCTTATGAGAGTTTAGAATCCAAGAGAGAGAGAGATTTAAAATGTGGAAGAATGGGTGATATAGAGAAAGGTAGAAGAGAGAAGAGGGAACACATTAATCAAGAACAATCAATGAGATATCACCTTTTAATTAATGCTCCACTAAATTTTATTCCAATCAAGACTGATATTTCATCGATAAATTAGCTTGCATTAGCTTCAAAAGTCTTCCAGATTTCTCATTGGTTGAGAAATACACTATAAGATAAAAATTTATTTTGTAGATGATGAGATATGATCCTTTCAAGTAAGAAATATGCTTAAGATCTGATTAACATTGAATGTTTCAACTACTTCTCTAACCACTAGATCTTTTTGCTTTGATCTTCCATGCCACCTTCCACTTGCTTTCACTATAAGGACAAAGTCCTCATACCTTGAATCCAAACAGAGCCATGCCATGTCTAATTTAAGTAGTGGTAAGTACCTTATTTGTTGAGGATATATCCATGTCGATAGATGAGACATTTATCCATAACCATATATCTACCCCTACTACAAAATCTAAGCATAAGTCTTACTATAGATTGAAAACCAATCTCATTTATTGGTTTTCATATAGCTATAATATTGATGAAAACCTATAAGTTTTATAGTCCTATATTAAACTATATTAGGTTTGAACAAACCTATTTTAACTCTAAACCTTATGGAAGTTGAGGAATCATTATCTACATATATCTTCTTTAAAGAGAAATGATCACAGTCATGAAAAAATACTACGACCCCAAAAAATGGGCCCCGTAAGTTTTAAATCTTAAAATTAAAGGTTGAGACTATGCTTTAATGGTGAAAAAACTTAATCATAACCATCCTATTTATATGACTATGTCCCATGCTTAAATATTCTTGACTGAGATCTAATGGTGACATATCCCTATGAGACATTGCTCTACTTCAACCTAGGTTACATGTTCAACCTCAAATCAAAGTCTCATATCTTCAACTTTTGATATCAATTGTTAATCATGATATGGGCTTCTCATATTGTGCCAATTGTTAGCTCTTCATTCATTCTCAAGATCCAATTGTCATCCCCATCTAGTTCTATGCTTATGCTACATGGTAGAATCATACTCATTCTAGATCTTTAACTTCTTAACCTTACATGCACTATCAATCTTCCTTTGCATGGATTGAATGCATACTATTTATCTACCTGATAATTGTCATGGCCATGACACTTGACATCTTCTCATTTGTCTTCTAGATTCATTGACTTATTGACCTCTTACTCACCATTGATTTTATTTTACATGATAGATCACACACTATCGATCTACTTAGACCCACTAGATTTATCAGTCATCATACACTGTTAGATATTTGTTCAAGTACCCAAGATCTTGACACTTGTTAGTCATGCATTCATCTTAAGATCTACTGACCTTTTGACTTGATGCTCACCATTGATCTTTGATGCATGATCAAATGTATTTCAGTAGATCTTTAGGACCCATTGATGTCGTCAGGTTGCTTCTCACCATTGGATTTTATATGGGCTTCCATGATTTATACACTTGTCATCCATGCATTCATCCTTAGAAAATTTGAATTCAAATGGATATTTCATGATGCCCAAATTTGATGTTTAGAGTATTGTTTATTTATATTCTTAGAATAATTCACTTTCATAGATTAGTTTGTTTCATGTTATAGACTATGATTATTTTATTAGATTAATTTTTTTATTTGCTCATCCTTAGGAATAATGAATTTTATAACCAAAGGATTATTTAATCTCATTTGAAACTATTATTAATAAATCATCATTAAAATTTAAGCTACAGTTTCTTCCTGAAAAGTGTTGTATCTTAGAAAAGAGGTAAGCTACAAAACCTAAGCCTCAGTTTAGCAACACAAGTGAATGCACTCACCAAACACTTATAAATTATTTTCTTATAGTAATTAGGTAAATTAAAGAAGGGATAATTACAACCTATGGATCATTTACCAAATCTCAAATATAAAATTTTATAAATAAGGAATAAGATGATTGAGGGAATGCAATGTGTATTTTATAATTTTAAAAACTCTCTAGTTAATAGTGATTCCTTAACTTGACTCAAAGGAAAATATTTTCTCAGAAGTGTGACTTAGATAAAATCCACTTGGGATATATATACTTATTTGGAAGTATAGCATGCCCAAAATCTCTCTCTCACATATACACACAAATGTTAATAATTTTTCTATTACTCTTGTAATGATTCCTAGATAAAAAACAAATAATATCATTGCACACACACATGATCTAAATGGATCACAAGGGTTTAGTATGTTTCTTGATTACCAATTGGAGATGTTTTTCACTTTTTTGATTTATTCATTACTATTTTGCTTATCTCCCAAGGACCACACAAAGTAGTAATCCATATAATTCTTAGGTTTGAATAATAAGTATTCCCCATAGAGTGGCCATTTGTTATGACAAACACATAGAGACCTTAATTGGACTAAGCCACTTTAAGGGATGGTATATTTTTTTAAAAAAAAATACATTTATTCATGTGTTACTAGGATTGACATATTATAAATTATTCCACCTTTATTTTATATAACAAATTGGGTTATCTTAGATTTGATTCATTTTTTTAAGTGCCTATGGGAAATCATGCATATAGTCACTAAGGAAATTACCTTTTATTCCCTCTCTATATGTGACCAATTATCAATTACACCTTTGAATAATTTTAAATCCATCCATACCTTTCCAAGTGTCTAAACCTAAACTTAACTTGGGAAGTCAATAAAGATTATATGTTTTGTATTGCATAAATTTAAATTGAAATGAATTTAATTTGTGAGTTGAATTTTTATGTTTGAAAATGTAATATATTAAGTTAAAATAAGTTTATTTTAATGTTTTAACATTTTTACAAATAGTACTACTTATAATAAATTAAACTTTAGAAACACCAGGGTGGCATGAAGTGTCTCATTTTAAAACTAAAAAGGTTGTAAGTGATGTGCAAGAGGAAAAAAGTGAAATGAATAAAGAATGCCAAAGAATTCAAGATATACAATGAAAATTATTTATTTTATTTAAATTATGATGTAAGTTTATGATATTGAAAATAAAATAAGACAATGAATTTCTTACTATGAAAAAGTGAGCAAGTGAATAGAAACTTCATCTTATCTTGAGCTTCACACAATAATGAGAAGGATCAACCAAGAAATTGAGAAGGCTAAACATTATGAGACATGGATAAAATTTTCTCCAACTATCACTAAAATGGTCCTAAAGGGATCCCAAGCTACAAGAAATAATCATAAGTTATCACAAATCCTTAGATCTGAATTTAATCATTATTATTCTTAGCTAGTGACAACCAATGGAAATGAGATTTTATCCCACCAAAGTAGATAGGTTTTCTTGAAAAATATTGAATTTATATTTTTTAAATTAAACTCAAGCCTACTAAGTGAGGTAATTTATAAAGATAATAATGGTTGTTTCCCAATTTTACCTATTCTAAGGGTGTTGAAAATTATAAAACATAGAATGGAAACTTTTGTGTAGGCCAATGAATATGGTGAAAAAAAAATATTTAGGCTTATTATTATGACTTTACATCTTGATAAATGGCATATACAAAATAAATCAAAACATGGTGCTTATTTATAGTAAAAATGAGATTGGAGATGAACTTTTTAGCATTAAATGGATGTTGTTTACAAATCCTCAACATAGATATCCAAGAGCCAAATATTAATTATCTTCATTACATGCACTTATATTTCAATATAATTAAAGTGTGTAAGTTATTGATAGTTCTAAAAGGGATTTTATGGAGAGTTAATTCATCTCAATTACATTAATGATATTAGAAAGATGAAATTTTGGTAGAGAGAATGACACAAAGGAAGAAGAATAAGTATCATTTAGTTGTTGCAGAAGGGGATAATTTAATTATTATGAAATGGAAAGTATTTTTTTGTTGTGGAAGGATATACCCTAGTTTCTATATAAGATGATAAGGAGGATAATATGGAATTGTATTTGATTTTTGTGGAAGAGAGATCATGTGAGGTGGCACATAAAGTTTCAGAGTTTATTGAATAAGGGGGAATGGAAGGTCATTACTCAAAATATACACTTATGTTGGATAAATGATCAAGGGGATATAATGGATATGATTCCCAATTTTGATGCACATAAAAAAACTTCAATGATTAAATTAGATATCGTTTATCAATTCCCATTTTGATGAAAAAATCTAGATTATTTCAAATATATATGGATATGTTTGGGAGTATTTTAAGAAAAAAAATTATAATGATAAGGGTTAAATATTATCAAGATCAAAATTTGACCTTGAGTCACAACTTGATCTTCCCCCAATGAGTTGTAGTATCTTAAGAGAATTGAAAGTCCTACAGATTTAATTTTTGAAGAATGTAAGGAATTTGCCTCTAAAGAACTATTGGGAAAACTCATTGGTATAAATTTTAAAGGTAAGCTACTAGATAAATTATTGGAAGATAATTGGAATATTTTTTAGTTAATTAATCTCTGTTACTTAGTTAAAGGTTGGTTTTGGGTTAATTTCCTTTCAAAGTAGGAAAGAGATTCCATTATTCAACATCATGGTTAGATATTTAAGGGGAGAAGGTTGGATATGTATCCTTAGAAATAATATTTTTTGAGGTATTATGTTAATTAAACTTTTAATGAGATCTAAGTTAAAATATATTCTTTGTATTTGTAATATTGGAAGATGAAGGTGTTTTAGTTAATTAGAAATGCTTTATGAAAATTTTGTGAGCTATATCTAAGGTCTTTAGGTAAGGATGATATATTTTTCATGATTAAGATTCAATTATATCATGCCTATAAATGGAATATAACCCTAATTTTAAATTTTTATGGTAAAGAAATAATTTATATGGTAAAATGGGAGGATCAAGGATTGATTTTCTTCAAGTGTGGTGGGTGAGGTCACACTACTAAATCTTGTGCTGAATTTAAGATGGGATTTAAAGATTCTTCTCAACTATCCAAGGATATAATAGAGAGTACCAAATATTTTAGTATGGTGAATGGTTTTAGTAATCCAAATTTAAAAACATCATGGAGACAAAAAAGGGTGGTGAGATATATTTTACATCCAGATATTAGGGAATATTCTTTTAATCTTTTTGAATGGATTTCTTCTTCTTTTGATGATGATTGAATTTATAAAAATGGTTGGTGTGGGATCAATAAAGTATTTTTTATTATTGATATTGATGTAGATACCTCTAAGGAAGTGGATATGTTGGCCCATTCACATAAAACTAAAGAGGGGAATTCTAGTAATGATGAAACTATTGATGTGTATATAGAGGCTGTGGATGAGATGATTCCTCCTCTTGAGGTTTTTCCTATATGATATGAATATCTAACTCTTCCTCGTTTGAATTAGAATAAATTGAGTTTTAGAGAAGGAAAATTTTATTTTATGAATTTATAGTTGATCCTTTATAAGAAGAAGATTGATCCACTAATTGATTTAGAATGTAAAATTTTCTAGTCAAAGATGCTTACTTCAAACTTATCTCTCTCAAATATTTAAAAATGTAAAAGGGAAAGAAATGATTTATAAATATTCCTTCATGATCCATTTGAATTCATTAAATATAGATCTCAAAGGATTTCAGTGGACATGTTTTCCTTGACCAAGAGGAATCTCCTCTAACATTTTTTCGAAAGATGGGGGATGCTTCCCCTTTCTAAGTATCCTTAAGGATACTGTATGCAAAAAAATTATTTGTAGCTTATGGTATCTTATGGTTCAAATAAGATTTATGGAAGGTTTAATTTTAATATACACTTTGGAACTTTTACCCCCTCAAATTTTGGTGATATACAAGGGTTTAAATATGAATTAAAATATTATGAGGATTCCATCCGAAAAAGGAAATAATTCTAAGATTGTTTATCTTTGTTATGAGTATGACATAATCCTATATTCATTGTAAGTTTAAGTTACCCAAAGATAAAAATCGTATAATGATAATTATGAATATCCTCTCTTCATAATTTCTCAATTTAGTAGAGGTTTTTATGACAATGAACACTTATAATTGGTATTAATTTGATACTTATGAGGTGAAAAGTTTTTAAATACTCTATTACTCTTAAAGATTTATTTCTCATTTTTATATGGATGAAATTCACTAAATTTTTTTAAGGTTGATTCAATATTATTGTTCTCATAAGGAGGAGCTTGGGGGTGGGGAGGGGGACAGGGTGGAAGTTGAAATGGTATGAACAAAATTCTCACTTTGCTCTCATGGATAACCAAGTTTATTATGATTTTTTTTGTAATGTAAGTTTGGAAAATTTATTTGAGAAGTTGTGTGGCATTTATGATGTAATATCCTTGAAATTTAATTTTATTTTAAATATTAGGTTTCTAATGTGAGGGGTTTATAAATCATGGTGAATGAGGCAATTCTTCCAAGAGTCTTGGGTTTGCCAACAACATGGGAAATATGGTTTGTGGTTAAGTCCAACAACAACATTGTAAGGACACTTTTCTTTAGCCTATAGAAATGGTCTCTAATATAGGAAAGAGAATTATTTGAACTTATATTCCATCATTTTACCTCAAATCACACAATTCATACATCAATATTTAACTTGTGAAGTTATATATTTATTAACTTTTAGATATCACTTCAATCTCTTTGTCATTTAAGACATAATATAATTCTTGGAATTATATTTTTATAATTAATTTCTTAATAAAATTATATTGGAAGCATAAAATTGAAAGAATATGGAACTTTATCACCATGGTTTAATCAAACATATCGTATTTGGTGTTTTGAAAATAAAACATAAAACTCTGTTTTGGGAGGTTTTTTATTCATGCACTATTTTTCTTACCTTGGTTCCTTTTGTTAAATAGATTAAGAGGAAATTGGATGAAATGGATAAAGGAGAATTGAAATGTAATGGGTTTTTTGGGGAGTAAGGTGTGTTTAAAACTACTAAAGTGTTTAATAAGGTTGTTGAGACTAGTACCTCATATTAATAGGAATGCTTAGTTAGTCATTCTCTCTCTAAAAGAAGGGGAGAGAGAAGGGATAAAACTTCTACAATAGTAAATTTGGAGGTGAAGGATACATGTTTGGAAGGATATATTGGGGAGATATAAGGATTAATGCTTGATGATTCGAATTAAGTCTTACATGTTTCTTATTCTAAACTTTTCTTGGAGGAAGTGTTGAAGGTAATCAATGAACAAAAAAATATTATTTCCTAGCTATAGAAAGACATGAGGAGAATAAAAATAAAATCCTTTTAGATGTTTTAAATATTTAGGATGATAAAAAACAAAATAATTTGAGATATTTAAATAAATATTTAATAGATTTAACAACTTAAGACTTCTCTTATCCTATCTAGGAATATTGCTTCCAAGATTTTTGGGTGCAAGGCTCCACCTAAAGTGTATTTACTAACATTAAAGAAAATTTGGTTGAGATTAATGTTTGATAGGGAAATATAATATTAGGTTACAAAATTTAATGCATTTTATATTTTTAAAAAGGTTTTAGGATATCATCAGAACATGCTAAGGACCTTACATGTGAAGCTTATATGCTTAATTTAGTTTTGCTCATTTTTCCTCTTGGAATCTAAATACATTGGTCAGGGAATCCATATTAGATTATTTATGTCATATATTTGGAATTAAAATCATTGTAAGTAAGAAATAAAATTCTATTAACAATAGGAGTATAGATGTCCATTGTATGTTATGGGAGAACACCTAAGACCATTGTAAACAATTGAAAGTATGAACACAATTATTAAGTAGGAATATCTTAGATATTAAATATTTATGGATTTAAAAGTGGTTATGGAATGATTTTTTGGAGTTGGATATGTTTTTGAGAAATATGTTTACAATAATTTTCTAAATAAAAGGATGCTACTACCATCTAGACTTAGAATGAGGGAAGCCCACTTCCTATCTAGTTTGCTTCATGATTTAGCTTATATAATATTTTATTATGATGTTGTTTTAAAATATATTGAGGAATATATTGGGTTGAATTTATAATTATCACCACTAAAGTCTCTAATTATAGATTGGAGAGTGTTATTTCCTTTGAATGAATGAAAAAAAAAGAAAAAATTTGAAATGGATTGAAAAAACAACAAATTTTTTTACCCTCAGGATATTCCAAATATTTGTCCTTCTAAATTTTGGTATATATTTGAGTAATATATGATAAATTAAATTATACCTATTCAGAATTTTCCCTAATATTTTGATGCACATAAGTTTTAACTTGTTTTTTACTAAATAACCTTTTTCATAGGTTTATGAGAGGTTTAGAAACTTTTTGTTGACTTTTGATGAGGGTTTTTAATTTTTTATTGTAGGATGTCTTAAATTTTCTTCTCATATAACTTGTGGAAATTTTTGGTTTGGGGTTAGGGAAGTAGCAAATGATTCTCTTTTCTGGCCTATACCACTGTAAAACTTGTGATCATATTTCTTTCAGTTGGAAAACACTTTATTGGTTTGGATATAAAATATTTTGTATAAATTTTTGGAAGAGGATTTATTAGTAAATGGGTTTAGATAAGTTACATAATCTAACCAAATTATGTCTATAGAAGATGTGATCAATATAATATTTTATTATTGATTGTGGAAATACTACAAGTCATGGTCAAGGTATGTCTACAAAAGGCTATCCCTGGTCTTTTATGTGGATGAGTTGTGGAAGATATCTCACCTTTTTAAATTATCCCATTATATTCTTTGTTATGGATGATCAAATATTTGTTATGGAAGACTATTCATTTATGTTTCTACAGAAGTGGCTTTATGTAATATGTATAAAAAAATTGTTATAGATGTTTTTTATAATACATTCAAACACTCTAATTTGGATAGATGTTGGTTTTTTACTTTAAAAACATGTTATCAATCTTAGGCATTTTTTAAATTTTGTAATACTTAAAGTTGATTTATCTATTTTTAGTATTAATCTTGAGTTAACCCTCCTAAGTTTAGTCTTGATAGTTTTGTGAAGAATGGATATTTTTGTAAATATTATTTTGATTAATGGAAGGGATGATAGACCCCATAACATTCAAACACTATAATTTGGATATATGTTGGTTTTTTACTTTAAAAATATACTCTCAATCTTAGGTATTTTTTCAAGTTATTAAGATTTCAAGTAGCTTTATTTATTTTTAGGTATTAATCTTGATAGATTTCAAGTAGATTTGTTTGTAAGACCTCCTAACTTTGGTCTTGATAGTTTGGCAAAGACTATATATTTTTGTAAATCTTATTTTGATTAATGGAAGGGATGACAGACTCCATAAACCCTTTTTACCAATTAAAAAAAACCTTGGAAAAATATGACAAAAAATACACAATCATGACAAAAGTGTCAGATAGGATGTTTCCCATGTAGGAGATCAAACATAAAAAATAACATGGATGTGGAATCAATAATAAATCATTAAGAGTTTTAATTTAGCCACATCCATGATTCTCTAAATAAATGATCAAGGTTTTGTTTCAGGTGCAAAACTAATATTCACAATAATTTATGAAATGTTTACACTCATAGTACCTTATATCTATGTTTTTATTCCACAAATATACATGAAGTAAAATATAATGTATCATATATCTCAATTTCCTATCTATAAAAGTGTTAAGTGCAGGTATAGTCCATGATGCAAGAGCATCCAAATTTTGAAAACAATTTTACATCACACAAACATTTTTGTATTTTTTACAATTTTTTTTAACTCCAAAAAGCAACCCCCAAGGCTCTAAGATTCTCCTTCAAGTCTATGAAATATCTAGCAAGGTATTCATCAAGAAGTTATAAAGAAACCCTAAGGGCCCCAATATTCTCATTCTAACTTAAGATCTTTCTTTCTCATTTTCCCCAAGTACAAACCATAAGGTTACACACAACACATTTTTATATAAGGGGCATATTACAAATTAATTCAACTCCCATAAGGTTAGAATTTATCCTCTTTGTCTATCCTTCTATATGCCCTTTTTAAAATTCTACTCCTAAGCTTTAAAAACTTCTATTGTATTCAAAATATTAGAAAAATGTTTGTAGATTTTCTAAATAAAGGGAGATAAAGTCAATGTATTTTACAACCTATTAAATACTAAAAAGTGTCAATTCTAGGTTTGTAGCTCCACTTTTCCTAAGAACATGCCTTGAGAAGTGAATTAGTTTGTTTTAGAATTTATAAAATGTATTAAAGGCTTTACTATTAATGGTACCTAATTTATGGCTAATAAAAGGGAATAATAATGATTTTCAAAATTTGGCAAATTTAGGATTTCAAAGATTTGCTAAAATCTAGTCCTAGAAAAGAGTTCCCTCAAGGTCCATGGTGACAACACAAGAGAGGGTTATAATCAAGGATTTCATTCACCTCTATGTTTCCTATTTAGACATTTAAAATATTGAAACACTTATGAGCACACTCTATGGACTTGAAACTCAAACACACATCTTCATTGAATTCAATAACATTAGACTTTTACAAGAATTGAGTGCACACTCTCACATTCTCATAACAACACACACACTAATTCATTAATAGGCTTAATATATACATGAATAATATTTTATCTTTCTCATAGTCCCTCTTGGACTTGAAAACACTCTCCCTATTCTTTGCTCTATTCTTGGAGAGTTCAGCCCTTAAAAATTCTCTAGGAGCCAACTTCTCCCTATGTTGGAGCTCTATTGAGTGATGTAACTTATATATCAAATTAAATATTCCCTAACATTTCTCTACCTTTTAAAATGTCTCTTCACCTTCCTTGTTTATTATAAATTCTCAATATTTGACTATTTTTCATTCTAGGTTGTTGCTTTTATTTTAACTTCATACATGGTGAAATTGTAGTTGAATACTAACCAATGGTTTTGAAAATGACACTAACAGTTGTGAAACCAAAACTAAGGTTTAAAAATTATCACTAAGTATTTTCAAACTACCAATAACACTTTAAAAATTGATGTTCCATGTGAATTAGTGGTTTATTCACCATATAATGTCTACCAACTTATAGAGGCCATAATATTTACATATGTACTTGAAATGAGATGTCATTTTATTTAAAAGTGCATAATTTTTTGAGAAAAATACAAATATATAATAATATTAAAATTTAGGGATGTTTTTTATGTCATTTTTTCCCTTTCACCATAACCTATCCATTTTAGTCCTTTAGTACACATGATTGCTTCCCAAATTGTACCTATGGTTGAGAGACTCAACTAAATTATTTAGAACCATGTAGTTATCTGAAATTGATCCTTCTATGATGTGATTGATGTTACTTATTATTACCTAAATTTTTAAAATTTAAAATTCGTCTAAGTTAAGAATAATAATGAAAATTTGATTTCAAAATTTTAAATTAAAATCAAAAAATGAGGTTACATGGTTAAAATAATAAAACACATAAAAGAGTGCATTTTCACATTGTGCACGTCTAGCAGGTTAGGATCATATGACCTATGGGATGTGAGAGACATGGAAATTCAAGATCTATGGCATGCACTTTCACACATCTTATGCCTTCATGTATCCTATGTCTTGATATCTAGGCCTGATCATCCCCATGGATGTGACATACATGAAGCCATGTCTATGATGTGACTTCACATATGTCATGCTTTCAAGGCTGGGTGAGAGATTTCATGAGTATGTGTATCATGTGTGGGTGTTAAACTACCCAAGCACTCTAATAACCACCAATAATTCTTTATAAACATGAACATGGCTCATTTGCCTCATAATTTCTAACCCAACATTGCTATGAACTCTACTAAACTACCATACCTTCATGATAAAGTGAAATATTGTATAAATATAGTCAAATAATCAAGAATTATGAGTAATCAATAGTGAAAAGTTTTTAATTTCATTATTTCACTTATTTAATAGTTTTCAACTAGAGGGAGATTTTTAGTGTCTTAGGTTATATAGAGTTTTAGATTGGCTTTATTTCAACATAGTATATGATCCCAAAGAATTGAAAGTATTTTTATGATGACCACAATCTCATCCTTGTAACCACATCAAATTTTATTTCCTCCTAGTCTACCCAAGTTGAAATTTCTTACTGAAATAACCCTTCAAATTACCAAAGCTATGAATATAAAGGACAAATAAATGGGATTCAGTCCTTTGTTAGTCTTAGATAGTGACATTCCTAAAATTTATTATTCACATATTAGTCATGTGGACCTTAAAGATTTTCATAAAGGATAAATGCAAAAAATATTAATTCTTTGATGCTTCACCTCTTAGAGAGTGGTTTTTAGAAGAATCCAATTTACCTAACTTTATGTACTACTCCCATTTGGTATTTTCCTACACTCAACACTATGACCTGAATGCCAAAAAAATAAAATTATATGGAATAAAAAAGAGCATGACCCTAGGAATCCTAGTGAATGAAAACTATGAAATAATGAGCATAACATCTATGAAATGTTATCAGGTCAAAAATATGGACAAACATTTGATTGCCATCAATTATTTATGGCTGAAGCATAGGAGAAGAATCATTCTAAGATCCCAAAGAAATTCTTTAAATCTAACTTCAAAGAAGACCTATCATGATAACTCTTCTCAATTGTGTGGTCAGTAATGAGAGAACCATTAATTTATATCCATGGATGTTCATGGCCATGAAAATTATCTATAACATGAAATAATACAAATATTGGGGTGAGACAATCAATGAAGCTCTACATCGGTAACTGATCAATATAGACTTAACCAAATAATTTTTCATGACCTCATACTTGTACTCATTAACTATTAATGAGTGTACTCTTGTCTCACTCAATAAGCCAATGCTAATGCCTCCACTAAAGTATATGAATTCTACTCTCAGTTGAATCTAAAGTAAAATAATAAAAAAATTAGATGAGTCAATGATGCATTAACAATGAGAGTAGTCCAAGCTTTGGATGAGGATTAGGGTAGAAGAATTTCAAATGAAATAGACAACTTGATTTCATAGTATGATATATTATTCATTAAATTTCATAAATTCACATACATAATAGCTGGAAGATTTGAAGGATATCTTATGTGGCTACCCAAGTTGGCCAACAACAAAAACATTTTTATTGAATTGTGTAGACAATTGGATGCAGTGAAAAAACAATGTAGGGATAGACATATTTATGGTGTTGCATTCCCTATCTATTTGGGTCACTTCACATTCAATAATTTTTTAAATGATCAAGATTTTGAGTCTATAATAACATAGTTCACCTTGTATTCATATGCAAGCTAGGCTTATTTGGATATAAATAGGTTTGTGTGAACTTGCCTCAAAATTGGTTCTTCATGCGAACATGTACCACATTTTAAATATTAATGGATAGATTGTTTTGATGAATACAAAGTAATAAGGTGTGATGTAGAATGAGTTTGGAATAAATCAAGGCCTTCACTAATACATGGGTCCCATATGGCATGATTTATGATAAAAGTGATATTATCAACCCCATATATGTTGAAAGAGTCATGGTTTCCCCATTACCAACCATCAATTGGTCCATTAGAGAGCTATCATATTTGTAGGTATGAACTAAAAACGTGTTGGAATAATCCATATAATGGTTCAAAAAAATGATAGAGTTCATTGGAGAAGGAGGATCCAAGAGATTGGGAATTAAAAACATTTAAATAAAAAACCTATGGTAACTCCAAATATTAAAAAAAAAGGTAGTTCTAGTATTATAATTTAGTCATCTAATCTACAAGTTTTGATGATGGAGATGATGAAAATCCCAAATAGCCAAAAAAGACTTGGAAAGGTTTGTGAAGAAATCCCTGTTATGGGTAAGAATATGAAAACTAATAATTATAATTCTACATTAATCTTATTAATTAATAACACCACTCAACAATATCTTACCTTTGCTCAAACAATAAATCAACAGGTAGTTGTTAGTGATGTTGATGTGCCAACCTTTGTATCTCCTCCCAAATTTTCTACATCAATTCCACCTTGATGTAGGATCATTAGGTTTTATTTTTTATTTTTTGAAAATTTTGGTCTTGGATAGGTTTATGAGGTCATATTTTGTATAATTTGATATTTTACACACTTCACTTGGCTTTGTTTTGGTCATTCTAGATTATTTTCAACTTTCCTGCCAAAACTAGAAATTTGAATTTTTGAACTTGTTTTGAATGTTTTAGAAGATATTATCATCTTATAATGTTTTTTTTGGACATTATCCTTCATTTTTGGTTCAATAAATAAATTAAAACATGTTTTTAATAGTTCTAAGGTCATAACTCATAACTGACCTACCAAACTCAACTCAAGGTTAAGATATAAGTTGAGTTGATGATGTTGGTCAAATAGTTTGAAGAGATAAAACCGAGGGATAAAAAGTGTAAAAATACATTATTGCATGAGGAGACAATAAAATATATGTAAAAAAATAAAAGGGATCTAGAATTTCAAGAATTTAAGAAAGAAAAGAGAAAAGTTATGTAAATAGGGTATTGGTTGGACTATATAACACATTCACATTAAGAACAATAAAAGATGGATTTATTTGATTTTAATTTTGAAAATACAATATAATATTATTTTTAATTTAATGGTTTTTTTTAATTTTAATTCATTCTTCATTTATTTGGAATATTGTTATTCATGTTGTAGGCTTGAAAAGAAGTTACAAGTTTCCTACAATAAAATAAAAGTACTTTTACAATCAGGAAAAAGTTGTTTTTCTCATATTTTAAGATTGTTGAATGTTATAAAATAATTTATAGATTTATATATAAATATTTATATTATATTAAAATTTACATATTTTAAAATAGGTCTTAAAAATTTATCTTGATTTAGTGTTCTCAACCTGTACATAGTCAAGTAGGGTTTTAAAGGACTAAAACCTCTATAACTTGAAAATGAGCCCTTAAAATTACATGAAATTTTGTGGATAGGTGTGTTAGGATGTTTAAAAAAAATTTAAAGTGTTTTAAATAAAATTTTAGGTATATATATCAAGTTATTAAAAACACTCAGTCTGTAGGTCTAAAAGAAGGCCTATTTAGAACACTAGAAACACTAAAATCATCATAACATAAAAATGACAAATCTAAATGTAATAAGTTTTTTTTAGAGAGGTGAATGAAGTAAAATTTTATTTTTTCATTTGGTTTAAGTTTTTTATGACACCTAAAATTAAATTTATTAAATAAACTCAATCTACAAGCCTAATTTTAAAGTCTATAAACCTTGTTTTCACATTTTCTTATATTTTCAAGTTTAAATAAAGGTATAAATAAATATGGTGAGTTGAGATAAAATATAATGAATATATAAGAGTATATTCGTGGATAAAAATCTTTGTTTTATAAATATATATCAATAAAGTTGAAATAATACTCTTTGTTTGGTTACAATTTATAGTCAAGAAGGTATTAGGATTGATCTTCCTTAATATTTCCATCATTTTTAATATCAGATCAGGGTTTGATTGTAATTTAAAATTGACCTAAGAATAATATAATTAATTAATAAGAGTTAATATAATAATATGAAAAATAAACTTTCAATAAAGTGCAAGAATGACACTTAGAGGAACATCCATAGGTGGTGTTAGAGGAGGTCTAAGAAGACAACCAAGAGATGTATTACTAGAATAGATCAAAAATTTGAAAGCACATTTAGAGGAAATATAAATTGATTAAATAATATGTGTTGTGATATTTTATGTGTGTGAATGATATAAAGAACAAAAATAAGAGGTTGTAAAAGAAGAAGAGAAAGAAAGAATGGAATAAAGACCTTTGAAATTAGATAGAGGAATAGGTTCCAAGCCCAAATTAGAGGTTATATTATATGAAGAAAATATAAATGTTGAAAAAAATTGTGGATTTATTATCTAAAATAGATAAATACTTTGATTTTGAAGTAATAACTAAATACAAGAAGGTAAAGTTTTCTTACACAAGGTTAAATGGACATGTATCTCTTTGGTGGGATAGTGTCCAAGAGGAAAGAAAGAAGAGAAATAAATAGAAAATCAAGTCATGGGATAGAATGGTAGAAAAAATCAAATAAAAATTCATGTATGTAGAGTAATAGACAATTTTTTTTAAGAAACTAAAAAACTTGAAGCATAAATACATGAGTGTAAATGACTACACTGAAAAATTCTACAAGCTTACAATCATAGCTAGTCATGTAGAATATGTTAAGAAAATAAAAAGATATATAAATGGTTTGAGGTTCAATATTAAAGATGAAATCAGTTTTTTATATCCAATATTAGTGGAAGAGGCTTATCATTTTTATCTCAAGGCAAAAGAAAGTTGGCTAGAAGACAAACTCAAAAATCTAGAGAAGGAGGTAGAAATTTTAGAGCTAGAGGATAACAAGGTGGTAGAAGTCAATTGTAGGTTAATAATAAATAATAAAGTATCTCTAAATATCAAGACAAAAGTAAAAGAAGATGCTATTCATATAGAGGAATAAGACCATATACATGAGGTAGAGAAGAAGGATTTTGAGAAAAATGTTTCAAATATAATAGGTATGCTGGTCATAGGTCATATGAATGTCCTGAGAATCCATAAAAAATACATATAAGAACTGAAGGCAAATATCAATTTGTTCAAGTTAAGGAATAAAGTGTAATTTAACCATCATATGTGGAAGAACCTAAAGTGGGAGAGTCCTAATTGATGACAAGAGTATTACTAAAGCCAAACAAGGAGGTAAAGGAACTACCCCAAAAGAAGATATTATTTTTTTTTAAAAAGTAAATCAAATGTTAAGAGTCATAAATTTATCATTGATATTGGTAGTACTTATAAATTGGTTTCTTTAAAAAAGTTTGAAAAACTAGGATTGAAAATATTGACACATCCTACATTGTATAAAGTATCTTGGCTCCAAAAGGGACATCAAGTAATAGTCAATGAGCAATGTAAGGTTGATTTTCAAATCGGTAGTTATAAGGATGAATTACTTTGTGGCATCATGTCTATGGATGTTTTCCATGTGTTTTTACGTATGCCTTGGTAGTTATATAGTAGGGATATACATGATGGAAGGATTAACACATATACATTAGAGAAGGATGGAAAGAAGCATAATTTTAACCATTGAAAGATGGTAATGAAATAGTTGGAAAAAGGTGCTAATAGTTTGTGGAAGATAATTCTTATAGCTAATAAAATAACAAGAGGTTGTTTTTACATAGATTGTTAAGCCCAATATAATCATTAGAGCTAATAACTTGACTGATTTACCATTGAAATTTTAGAATTTATTGGATGATTATGTGATATAGTAGTTAATGAGCTACCTAATGAGTTTTCATCAATGAGGAGAGTAATCCATCAGATGGATTTAATTCTAGGAGATATTTTTCAAACAAAGAAACCTATATAATGACACTTAAGGAGAATGAAGAGATCAAAAAGAAAGTAGATGAACTGTTAGAAAAAACCAACCAATCAAAAGAAGTTTCCATAAAAGGCAATAGGAAAGGGAAGTTTCCATGTGAGCAGATCAAATATATTTTGAAAAGTATACAAAAGAATTATATGAATGAGGAGAAAAATCTTGACTTTAAAAATAACATGAGAGTGAGGTTCTCATGTGAAGAGCCCAAAACTAATTTTAAAAATCGAAAGGAGCAAGAAAGTTGTGAGCATCCCATAGAGGAAGGAGTTATCATGAAGGATAAGATAGGTGTGATAGATTTGGAGAAATAAGATGTAAACTATGAAGAACTTAAAATTAATTAAATGAGAAACCAAGTAGTGTTACAAATTTCTATAAAAAAACTTGGGAGATAAAAGTTGTACAAGATAGTGTACATAAGAAGATGATAGTGGAAGATCAGCTATGCAAAAGAGTTGAAATTATAAATATATATGAGAAGAAAACCTTGGATATGGATGATATGGAGCATTGGATAACCCATAGTGTTAATGGAGATCATGAACAACATGTTATAAGTGAATACAAGTTGAATAACATGACTTTGAGGAATGATGAAGTGGTTGAAGGAGTATTTCTAGGAGATCTTGATTCCCTTAATGTGTTTTTTCTATGTGCAAATACAACAATGGAGAAGAGAGTAAATAAAATAAATAATTTTGTTTTAGTTAAACATGTTCATATATATGAGAATTAAAGTGAAGAGATAGAATAAAAAGATACTATTGTTAAATGTTGCAACAATGGAGGAATGTCTTCACTAGTTATATAGTTGGTTTCTATGGACATGGAAGAAATATAATAATGTATTTAGATTAACATGGAGACAAAAGAGAGTGAGAAAATTATGGTACAATAATGTTCTCAAGAGGACATACAAGAGGGAGTTCATTTACAATAGCTAGAGGTGGGAGAAAAGACTCTCATAAGGACAAGTGAAAGAGATAGGAAAAAGATGAATCATCAATTTTAATGTGGAATACCTATATATTTATAAAAGATAATAATAAAACACAATCACATGCAAATTTTGATGAACAACTCACTGATTGGGAGCAACATTGAAGACCTCATGAGCAAGAACTCATGAATGCTTTTTGAACTCAAGGAGCCTCATGCAGTAACATTAGGTTTTAGTTGTTATTTTTTGTAAATTTTGGTCTTAGATAGGTTTAGGATGTCATATTTTTTATATTTTAATATTTTCCATACTTCACCTTTATTTTTTCCATCATTCTAGATTGTTTTCAATTTTCCCGTCAAAACTGAAATCTTGAATTTTTGAACTTATTTTGAGTGTTTATAAGATTTTATTATATTATAAGGTTTTTTTTGCCATGATAATTCATGGAGTGGTATAGGGAGGTCTTAAAACATTTTTTAAATATTTATAAGGTCATAACTCATAATTGACCTATCCAACTCAACTCAAAGTTAAGATATAAGTTGAGTTGATGATGTTGGTTAAATAGTTTGAGGAAATAGAATAGAAGGAGAAAAAGTGGAAAAATATAGGAGTGTGTCAGTATAAAATAATAGAGAGGATATATATATATATATATAATTAATTTCAATAAATGAGGAAGGAAAAGAGAAAAGTTCTGTAAACAAGGTATTGGTTGAATTGTATAACACATTCACACTAAAAACAATGAAAGATGGATTTATTTGAGTTTATTGTTGTAAATAAATATCATATTATTTTTAATTACATATATTTTTTAATTTCTCATTCATTTTATAGGCTTGAAAATAAGGTACATGTTTCCTGCAGTAAAAAAGTGTTTTTATAGTTAGGAAAAAGTAGTTTTCTCATATTTTGAGATTGTTAAAGGTTCAAAAATAATTTAAAAATATATATATATATACACTTTTGGATAGTATTTTTAAACTTAAATATTAGGAAAATAGATGTTAAATTTTTAAATTTATCTTGATTTAGTGCTCTTGGCTTGTGCATAATTAACTAGGTTTTTGAAGGACTAAAACCTCTATAACTTGAAAACAAAACTTTAAAATTGAATGAAATTTTGTGGAGAGGTTTTTTAGTATGTTTTTTATAATTTTAAATTGGTTTAAATAATTTTTATATCTACATCTTAATATTTTAAAAAATCTCAGTTGTTAGGTCTGAAAGAAGGCCTATTTAGAGCACTATAAACACTAAAATCATCATAACTTAAAAATGACCAAGCCAAATGAAATTAAAATTAATATAAAGGTTCATGAAGATAAATATGATATTTTAAATTTGTTTTAAAGGTTTAAATATACCTACATAAAAATTTAATAAATTAATTCAGTCTACAAGCTAAATTTTAAGGTCTAGAAACCATGTTTTCATAGTTTATTATATTTTCATGTTTGGATAAAGGTATAAATAAATATTGTGAGTTAATAGAAAATATAAAAAATATAAAAGAGTATATTTAAGGATAATAATCATTTTTTAGATATATATTTCTCAAGCAAGTTGCAAGAAGACTCTTTTTTTTGTTACAATTTACAATCAAGAAGGTAGTAGGCTTGATCTTCCTTAATCTCTCCATCACACCTCATCGAAAGTATTCACCTCAAAATTATAATAAACAACCACCTTCAATTTACCAATTTATAATATTCTATCATATGTCATTTCAATGGATGCAACCTATGTTGAGCAAAAAGAAGAAGGTGGTTGAAACTAAAATTCCAAATTTTGATGTAATAGTTAATATCCTTAAGAATCATCCTCCTAAGAAGGAAAATACCACATAGAGATTAGTTTAAAATATATAAGGGGATAATTTTTTATATATTGTTGAGTCAAATGTTGATAAAGAAAGAGGATATGACCTTGAGTGATTATACTCTAAAATAAGTATCACTTGGAGAGACAACCATAGAGAGTGATGTTCATAATCTCTGGGAAACCATATAAATAATGAACAATAATATGAGTAGGATGAACTCACTCATTAATAATTGAAATATCAGTTTTGACATATCATTGTATGTTAACTACCTCCTCAATCTGTTCAAGGCATTGATATTTACCTAGGTGGATGCTCCTACCCAAGTTCCTAGAATGAGTAGGTAGGAAACAACAATCATAAACATGTACAATACCTACATGAAAATTCTTGAATATTGGGTTTCACAATTTATATTTAATTAAATGAAATATATTGAGGAGGTGGTAAAATTGAATGGGACAACAGATTCTAAAATTGTTGATATCTATCAACAAATCAAGTACCATGATAATGAGTTAAAGATTTGGGAAAATATGAAAGGTGATGTTGGATAAATGATTACCATTGACACTAAGCAAATGGTCAAATAAAATTGTTGGAATGAATCCTTCATAAGAATTAAATTATAAACCAATAAATATGAGAGTTGTAAAAGAAGGTTTGAATTGGGAGAGAGAAACATAAATAACTTTCTTCTAATATGGGAGAATTACATTGTGTCCTATTGAAGGAATATGGTATCAATAAGTTCATTGTGCAAGAAGTAAAATATCAATTCAATAAGTTGATCAAAGAGGAACTGTTCAAATAAAATTCCTTCAATTTTACTTATATGACTATGCTCAGTGAGATCCATGTCTCAATTTAATAGATGAACAATCAACTGATTGAGTTCATGTAAGTCCCAAACACCATGTTTCTAGTATTTTATAAATGGTTGACACATTATAATCATGTATTAATCCCCAAATGGAATGAAATAACTAAGTCTATAAATAAATTTTGAAAATTCAAAGTTTCTCTGGATAAAGAATAAGCCAAGAGCTCTACTAATACTCTGAGTTCTTCAACACTAGCTTCTACTCCAAAGAAAATATCTCAGGATGCTCAACACTGTTTTCCATTTTTTTCTATTTTCTATTTTGGGAAAATTGTATTTTTATTTTTGTACACATTTTTAAATTATCAAAAAAAGAATAGAAAAAAAATGAATTCCAAAGGTCACATTGTAATGTGAAGGGTCAACCCATTCCCTCTATCTCTATAAATAGGAGAAATTACAATTGTACAAGGGATATTTAATGCTCGTTATAATTTTATTTGAAAGGATAGATAAATAAAATTTGTGTTGGTTAAGTGCAAAAAGTTGGCAGACAAAAAGGGCCTACCCGTGGACATTTTTTCTTGAAAATTGAAATCTAAACTTTTGTAGATAATTTGAGATAGTTACACTTAAAATTTGAGGATGGTGTAAGAAAATGAATTATAGAATTTTGAGTCTAGTTTCCAATTTTTTTAAAAATGGTTAAGTATAAGTAGTTCAAACATCTAAAATTTAAAGAGGAACTATTTCTTAAGGAAAACAATGTAGGTAGTCATTCATACGATGTAGCTTTTTTATAGCAAAGTTTAGTATTTTTTGAAACCATTTTATGTAAATTTAGATAAGATCATTTCGCTTGTGACCTATATTTTATTTTATTTTTATTGAATATATATATATATATATATATATATATATATATATATATATATATATATATATATATATATATATATATATATATATATATATATACATATATATATATATACATATATATATATATACATATATATATGTATATATATATATATATATATATATATATATACATATATATATATGTATATATATACATATATATATGTATATATATATAGATATATATATGTATATATATATATATATATGTATATATATATATGTATATATATATATATATATATATATATATATATATATATATGTATATATATATATATATATATATATAATTGATTTTAAAATTAATTAGATCTTGAAAATTGAAAAAAATAGATAGATGGCTATACGACCTCCATAACTACCTTTAAAATATGAAAATTAATTTTTTTGAATGCATATAGAATCAAGCCTAGTTTGTGACCATATAATTTTTTTGTCATTTGGATCAACGAAAACAAAAATAATTAAACATATATAGGCATGTATATTTTCCTCATATAGTGGCCTAAAAAACCATAGTTATAAATCAACATAGATAGAAACCTTAAAATAATCTAAAAATTAAAAAAAAACATATATTTGGAAAGAGGACACTCATTGTCATGGTAATAATTTTATGAATTATCTCATTGAAATTCATAGTGTATTCAGTAATGGAAGTTAATTTTTCTTAAAAAATTTCAAAGATATCAAATTTAGTCATGTGTTATGAGGACAAGCCAAAATCCAAACCTTTTTTGAGCCAGAAGGCTTGGTTTTTGAATTCAAAAAAATCATAACACATACGCACTATATCATGTATACTTCAACATTGCAGGAAAAAACTACCAAGATATATTATAAGGGGTATAAGTCAAAGGCATAGGATTTTAAAATATAAAACAATTAAAGCACATATGCATTATAATGCATGCACACAATAACATGTACGCACTATAATGCATACATGTTATGGCTCAATGAAAGAATTTAATGGGATAAAAAGCAAAAGGGGGATGAATTAAAAGGTGGGGGGGTTATTTTTACTAAAATAAATGTTAATTATAGTTTATATTATTTATAATTTAAATTTATTTTAGTAAATATAATAAATTAGGTTCATTTTGCATCTGATAGGGTTCGTCTCATAGTTGCATGCCTTATGATGTGGAGATAGTTTTTCAAAATCTAATTTGGTCAATACTTAAGAATTTTTAGGGATTTATTATTTAACCTAAGGATTTTAGGGCATAAATTTTATAACTAATGTCCATTTTAGGTAAACATATAGTCATTTTTAAGTTTTTATGCCTTCTAAATTACTTGTTGGTATTTCTAAGAGTCTTAGGTTTATCAAAATTGATGTTTACAAATCACTTAGTTTAAATTTAAGCCAAAGTGGTGTGATTAGGGTAACATAGGTCACATTGATGAACTTCACACATTAAATAACTAATGTGTGTTAATTTCACTTGTTTATCATCCCTCCCTCATCCTTAATCACTTCTATTAGAGTATGTATTTCTCATGTTTGCTAGTTATAACTATGTATTTTGTCCTTTTGCTAGTTTGTCTTATGTGATGATTTATCCCACATTGGTTAGTTAGGCCAGCTATTTATTTTTCCTTGCATATTTGTGCAAGGGCCTTGTATTGTACTAACATCTTATTTTGAATAACATTTGAATTGCTTTATTTTGCATCTCAATTATTTGTATCTTCCTTGTGTGACATTTTTGTTGTTAACACTTCAGAATCTTGGGTTGGAATGCTTTTACCATTCCTAACATGGTACTAGAGCTTTAAGGTGTTAAATCTATTCATACCGCTACAATTTTTTTAGATACTTCCCTTCCTTTAGTTGCTTCTTCCCTTGTATATCCTCAATTTTTTCTCTTTCCTTATTTTGGATCTGTAACACTATTGGAGAGGAGCTTTGATTGAATTTTTGAAGAAATCATTATTTTTCAGCATGAAAAGAACTTTGTGTAAAGTGTTAGAGGGAATAAAGAATATTTTATCTAGTTTGACACTATTGTAGGTGCATTGGAAGCTTACTAGATTGAGCCTTTGTTCTTTTTTAGAGTGTGGGGTTCTGAGGAAGTGTTAATTTTTTATTGTAGATGTCCTTATAAATAGAAGTGGTGTTGGAATATGGTAGAGGAATTGTAAAGTTTACCTACTACATTGTCCTATGATATTTAACACTTTTCTTTAGCTATATTGAGTTGGAGCATTCCAATTGATAATTTCCCTTTTTTTGATTGATACACCATTTTCCCCTCTTTTGTATTATCTATTATGTGAAAGAAGATCAAAGGAGAGATAAGGAATTAGAGAGGGTCTTTTTAGATTTCATGAAATATCATTGCATGGAGGTTTGAGTTGGCTATGCTATAACTTATTGGACATCTTAAATCTAGAACTATGCTAAGTTTTGGGGTTACACTGAGTTTTTTGACTATAAAGGAGACTATAGAGTTTTGGTTGTGCATTAGATGCAAAGAGAAGATCATGTTCCCCATCCAAATCACCTCTCACTAAACATAAATTATGTCTTCATTTTTAGAAGGTGTGTTAGAAATCAGTGTTTATCCTTTTGTGAAGAGGTGGCATCCTTTTCTGAGACCAACAATAGACGTGGATTGTATGACATCTATCTTTCACCTGCATGAAGAAGATATCTAATTTATAGTAAGAAGATCTAATCTATTCTTTTTTGGCTCTATCTTGGACTATGTTGGAGTTGTTTATCTGGTGTGCCATTATCATTTCTAGCTATGGAGTGTTAGAAGAGGAACCAAGACATTGGAAGTGTGAGAAAATCAAATATTTTCATGGAGTCTTGACATGTCTATGTGGCATTTCACTCTTTGACCTAGAGATTCTTATTTGGTAGTGCCTATCTAGGCTTCAAATAACCAAAAACATTAATTCATCTTCTTTCCCTTAAAAAATATCTATTTTTTATCCATTATTTATTTATAAGTTGTATTTTTTTGCTTAAAGTGGAAGTTAGCTTTGTTTATACAAGCATAGGGATCACCCTATAGATATTTTTTCACTTTGATTGAATTTTATAAGTATGTGGTTTGATTCCAGTTCTAAGGAGTGGATGGATGCCTAGATTATTTTTTTATTTGGTCACTAAAATTAGTTTGGAGTGTTGTTTTAATGTTTTGACCCATTTTACAGGAACTCATAAAGCCTCTAACTTTTGAACCGTAACTCAAATTTGAGTTCTATTTTTTTGAAAGTATATGGTTTTCAATTTGTTATACATTGGTGTTATTACTTTTCAAAAATTCAATACTTTTATAATGTTCCAAAATTGGTGGGGTGGGTCCTTAATAAAATATTTTATGGGGTTATCTCGGTGATAAGTTTATGCACCCTTTTGCCTTCTTTTTTCTCTTTGATGATTCACTAGCATGGATTCTACTTCTAGTATTGACCATTGTGAGCCTTTGACCACACAAAATTACCATTCATGGATACCTTAAATAGAAACAAGCATAAAATTCAAAGGATTATGGTCCCTAATGAATGAAACTCAACCATAATTTACACAAGAATTTGAAAAATTTTAGCACCAATGTAAGATTAAAGAGTGACTGGATTTAATAAGCTCTTATGTGAGTGATAGTTTGTTATTTCATTTGGATGGGTGTGATAATACATTAAAAATATGGGCTAAGATACATGGTTTATTTAGGAAATTAGGTCACTTGAGAGCCATGTAGCTTGAAGTGGAGCTTAATTCACTCAATCCAAATGAGTTTTCCTCTATCGTAGATTACGTCACTAAATTTAAGCATTTATCGACTCAGTTGAAGGGGAGTGGACAAGATAAGAAAGATAAAGAGTGGGTATAATTTATTTGATCTAATTTGAGTGTTCCATTCCAAATATTTACTTCTACCTTTTTCTCTAGCATGGATTCCTTAGGTGCCACATTCAAACTGTTAGATGTAGAGTTGTTTGATGAGACTTACTAGGGAAGAATCCAAATTATCTCACCTTGAGTTTTCTACCTCTCAAAAAGAATCAGTATCATCACATCCTAAGAACAAGGAAAAAATAAAGAGTAATAATAAGAACACTCCTCCTCCATCTCAAAATACACCTAAGCCCAACACCAACACATCTAAACCCAAATCATCTTCCAAATCTAAGAATAAGTCTAACTTATCATGCTCCTATTATTGGGGACTAGTCATGAAAAATCTAGGTGTTTTAAGAAAATTAAATCCCTAGAGGATGAAATTTGGAAACACAATATTTATATCTCCACTCCTTCTCCATGTCATGAGCATGGGAAAACACTTAATGTTGTCAAGATATCATAGTTACCTATTTCAGATAGTTAGGTTCTAAATTCTAGTGCTTCACACCATATGAATTATTCTGAGGAGTCCTTTGTATATCTTGGTTTGATTTATACTTCCAAAATTGAGGTTGGGGATTATTACTTTATTTATGTTAAGGGAAAAGGTGACATACAACAAGATTGTGGCCACATAATTGATGCATTATATGTTCAAAACATCACCACCAATCTTCTTTTAGTTTATCAAATTTACCATTCTAGTTAGGGAAAGATGTTGGAATTAAAATGACTAAGGCTGGGGGGGGGGGGTGAATTAGTATTAAATGCTTTAAACAATCTTACTTAATCAATCATAGATCATTTAGATAAGCATGTTCATGTTTAGTAGGAATAATCACTAATACATAAGAGCATGAAACACAGGGACACAATATGTATGTGGGAAACCCTCAAGGGAAATAAAACCCACTAAAACACAGCCTAGATAACTTTTCCTATATTATCATGAATCAAATTTAGTTTAGAACCAACCCAAAAAACAACACCAACCCCTAAATTTATCAAGCACCAACTTGCTAGGAGGTTACAACCCTGTTGCTAATCAAGCACCCACTCAACAAACACTCTGAAACTTTCCACCTTGATTTTGTTTACTTGTCACAACAAATTATGGTATTATTTTTCTCTATCACACTCAAATATACCTCACACAAGCAAAAATTGTCATTTACCTTTTTCATTTAATTAACCCTTCTATGGCTTGAAACTATCATGAAAGCACTTAGGAAACCCTGTAGATGTCTATAACTAATTTAGATCATTTATTTGATATGTTTCACCACCTATGTAATATCACAATCTTCTTCTTCTTTTTTTCACATCTATACTCTCTACATACCTTATTAGGCCTAAAAACGCCTAGTATATATACAAGACTTTTCTTGTTCATATCTTTCTTAGTTGGCCAAGCACTCTTATCCTATTAGGTTAGTCATAGAATGGATATTATTAAAATTAATAGACATGGACCAAATTTTATTTGAGTCCCTTTATATCTGATCTTTTTCAAATCGGCCTTATCTCTCTGTTAGGTCTCATAGAGACCTAATCCCATTAAACCTTGTTAGCACATGTTACCCTTTGATCTTATTGGAGAACATTTAAACACATAAAATGATATAAAAACATCATATGTCATCCCAATAGACCTTTTATAATCTCATCTAGGATTCATAACATTTTTTAGCTCAAGTCACTATTTGCAGCACATCATTAGAACAATTCATATTAGCCCTGTGTATACCCAAAAAGTCTATCTAAAAAATTGAAGCACAAACATTAATTTTATAAAAAAAACATGGTCAAAATATATATATATATATATATATATATATATATATATATATATATATATATATATATATATATATATATATATATATATATATATATATATATATATATATATATATATATATATAAGACTCATAACCTTAGGTTCATCACCATGTGCATTATACCTCACAACTCAAGGTAAAAATGTTTGAACCCTTCTCTACAAGTAGCTTACTTAGAACTACCAATTGGTCTTAAAACATAGTTATGGAACCTTGAGATTTTGACACCTATAAAAACACTATTAATATATTCCAATGCATTATTGTGATATTAAATCATCCTCAGCGAAACTTCCTTCAAAATGATCATAATTACAAATGATAACTATTGGTCTTATAGACCAATCTGTTGACCTCTTCTCTCATAGAACTTAGTCAAATAAGCCATTTTGGATTGAATTTTCTAACTTCTTATACTAAATTCCAAGATTATAAAAATCATGGATAAGTCAATAATGATTTAAAAAACAATAATATATGAATTGTATGCTTCATCTAAGGGTAGATATCCTCCAACTCATCACTCCCACTAGATTACTCAGATTTGTCACTTTACCTTCAAACACAGTCATGGTGAGAATGAATTTTAACTCTTGTGTAAACACTTTAAAATAATCTTAATGAATCTATATTATCCTAAGAGATCATTAGGTAACTCTTATATAGAAAGATACTATGGTCAAGTGACAACTTTGATATTGCAGACCAATCTCACAACCTTATACCTTCACTATCTCATCTACACAAGACAAGTCAACTCATGAGAAACATTCCAAACATATCCATTGACCACTAAAACATATAACCAAAAAAATCACATGAATTTGGATCCATCCCTAATCCATGATAAGATATCCCTAGTCTCATTCTCACTTTTACTTGGTTTTTCTCACTATCTGCATCACTAGACTTTTTAGTGATAGGTCAACTTGCATGACCCATTTAACACATCTGAAGTCTATAAATTAATTAGATACAATCATGGAATTAACATATAATTCTCAAGATTCAACCTCTATCCACTTATCAGATTTTACTTGGTCAAATCTACCTATTACAATAAATTTATGAGAAACAAGGCTTTTCTTGTAGGTTCCACTTACTCTCGTGACATACCAATGCCACTTGGAGGTACATAAGAGAGTCTAATATATTATCCAATCATAAAAATAGGTATTAAATCCATTTTGATCCATTTACATCAATATTTTCCATATCATGTCACTATTAGGGTTTTAGAGAGGGTTAAAACCATCTTACAGTCTTAATAATCATTCATAAAGCTTAGGCCCTTATTCTAGAAACCAATGATTATAAATTTTATCTAGGACCCTTACCCATATATAATAAATGGATAAAGTTCTCATGTAGAGGTTACATGTTCCAACAAACACATGAAAGCCTTCAAGTTGAGAACCCTTCATTCTATGCACACAGGAAACCTCAAAACCACATTCCATGCCTTTCCTTGAAAACTTTAACCTTAGACATGGTAAATTTACCCAAAATAAAATGAAATACCTTTATCAATTTCATTTTTCCATGATTACCTTATAAATTAATCTTGATACCCCAATAAGCCACTATTTCTCTCCTTGCTCTCTAAGCTTTTGATCTGTAGGTCACATTAGGACTTGAAATAGACCTTATATCTATTATTAAAGCACTCTCCACCTCACTCACATTCTAAATAATATTATCACATGATCTACCACTAATTTTTATGCTTCATAGGTCTTTAAAACACCTCATGAGCCCTTATTAGGTCAGATAGAGTCTAGAACTAATATGTTTGCATGCTAGTCATATAGGGTCTACCCTTGTAGACTCACATTAAAGCTCTCTTGAGTGATATAATGCTTCATATACATGCACAAGTTTCCTTAGAAATTATATTATGCCTTTGTTCATGCATCTTATCAATCCACCATGCTCCTTTATGCACCAGATTAGGCATCCTATGCACAAACCTTCTCAATAACCTTGTATTCAAGAAATGATACACAAACATGCTTACCTTGTACTAAACCTTAACATCATCCTTAGAAGAATAATTAGGTTTCCTTCAAATTCTCTCTCGATAGAGAGATAATAGGTTTCCTTCAAGAGATGATAGGTTTCCTTTAAATTCTCTCTTTTCATATACCACTTCATTATGCATCTTTAACATATGTACCTTGATATTAATGACATCCACCTTAACCTTAAAATCAATGACATCCATCTTTACCTTGACATTAATGACATCTAGCTTGACCTTGACATTAATGAAAAAAATTCTTAACATATTCCCCCTTTGTCATTGATTAAAAATTAGTCTTCAGGTTGATTATTAATCTCCCCTAGTTTGGTCAATCTCCCTTCTTGGGCAATCTCCCTCTTTGACATTAATGACAAAGGGTCCTGCATAACTACCATATGGAACCATACCTTCTTTCTAGAGGATCTCAACACATAGAATATGAAATATTAAGGTAAAATGCTCCCCCTTACTATAATCTTACCTCCTTTAGATGAATTTTAATAACAAGACCACTACTCAACACAAAAAAACTCAATCATAAACATGAATAGCTCCTCCTCAAACCAAGCATCCATCATGCTTCTATTATATGAATAGTGTCTCTATGAATCCCATTAGATTCACCACTTCTTGTAGGGAATTAAAACATTACAAGTTTAGGATATTCCTAGATCTCCATGCTCTCATTTGATTGAATGTCCTTCAATACCCTTTTAGGCTTGATTTGAATTATAGGTTTGATATCTTCATCATCCATTTGATCATCAATGTGGGATGACAATAGGTAAGCTTGACTTGTTTTCACATTTGAAGCATGTTCTATCACAACAAGTAGTCCACTTGATCTTGTAGACTGATCATGATTTTTATTCATTATCTTTGGTTTCTAAACATTCATTTATCTTCTCTCTAGCACTCTAGAGGCTTCAAACCTCCTATTTTGACTTGATGACCTTTTGACTTTATTAGGACATAACCATGAAATGTGTCTTATATCATTATAATTATAACAAACCACCTTATACATATCTTTTAACTAATGTGAGATGAGATTACTTCCATATTACCATGAATACTCATTCTTGTAGGGCCTTCTACATTCTCTTGCTCTATGACCAAACTTATTTCACACAAAATAATAACCATTGAATGAATTTACATACCTTAAAGCATTTGGATGTTTGATATGTCTTTTCATGTTGACCTTATTGTCTTCTATAGTCTTATCTTTGACTTGAGGTACCTCCTTTTGGTCTTCTTTGAAACCAATACCTATTTTTTAACTTGTAGACTTTTGAAAACTCAAGATATCATCTAATGCCTTAGAGCTCTTTTCAAACTTCACAAAGGTCCTTACCTTACTGGATGCTTAACTCAATTCAACTTTCAAGGATTCCATTTCAATTTCAATCCTGATGCACTTTTCCTCTTTATCCTTTAGGCTTGTATTAACTACCTTTATTTATGCCTCAACTTGATTAATGATCTCATCATACTCCTTGGAATCATTAATCAACATTTCATCAAACAAGCCAATCTGATCCTCATAGTCCTTAACAAGTTCTCTTAGTTTGTGATTGTTTTTCCTTTGGAACTTTAATTCCTCTAGTGCACTTACCAATTTTACCTCAATATCTACTTTAGCTTCTTCTTCATCTAATTTTACATCAACCATAATGCCTTTCCCACTTGAACAACCCTCATTATCTAATTCTATGGTCATAAATAAAGTTTCATTGTTGTCATCTTTAAGTTCATGATTGCCATCATCACTATCAGACTCACTTGAGTCACTTACATTAGAAGGATTATCTTTCTTAGTATAGAATATTTTCTTATTCTTGAAAGTTCCTTTTATGACTTTATACTTTTTGAACTCCTTATTTTTATGAAGCTTATAGGTCTTCTTGTCATCTCCATGATGTTCTTCATGTTATTCATAATGCTTAGACTTATCCTTGTTGGGACACTTGGAAGCAAAGTGACTAATCTTTCCATAATTGAAACATTTGAAGGGAAAATTACCTTTGTACTTACCAGATCCAAACCTCAACTTTATTTTAAACATGGCTAGTATTTGATCATCATCAACATTTGATCAATCCTCATCCTTGACCTTATTGGCTTTTAAATTATTTTTAACTTTGAAAGTTGCTTCCTTCTTGGGAGGTCTTCCTTTATTAGTTCTCATCTCATTGTTAGTTAAAATTCCATGAATCTCATCCATCTCTAGATTATACAAATCTTGCATCTCTTACACTATAGATGCCTTAGATTCAAACTTAGGGGTTAGTGATCTCAAAACTTTTTGAACAATAGTAGATTCTTTGACTTCTTCTCGTAATCCTCTAATGATATTGAAAACTTCATCAACCTTCAATAGGTAGGATGCAATGGTTTCATCTTCATTCATTTCCAAGATTTGAAACTATCTTTTGTGAGTCTACAACTTATCCATATTTACCTTTGTGTCACCTTCATATATGGTATTCAATTTTTCCCATATCTCTTTGGCTAAATTACATTACATTAACTTCACTAGTTCTACCTCTGATAGGACATAAATAATGGCATTCATTGCCTTGAAGTTATTTTCACTAACCTTCTTACCTACTGCATTTGTTGGTGGAATAAGAGGAGTAGTATAACCATCCATAAATGATTTACAAATATCATGTCCTTGTGACATAAAATATATCTTCATTATGACACTCAAAAAGGCATAGTTAGATCTATTAAACAATAGAGCCTTATTAGTAGTGAAACCACCTTGAGCTTGTTGGGTAGACATCCTTGCTTCTAGGATATTCATTTAGGCCTTTAGACTTGCTTCAAAGGACTAAGATCTGATACCAAATGTTGGAATAAAAATGACTAAGATGGGGGGGGGGGGGGGGTGGCTGAATTAGTCTTCAATACTTTAAACAATCTTACTTAAGCAATCATAGATCATTTAAACAAGTATGCTCATCTTTAGTAATCATAGGCAATAATTCACAAGAGCATGAAACACATGAATAAAATATGTAGATGAGAATCCATAAATGGGAATAAAACCCAATAATACATAGCCATGATAACTTGTCCTATAATACCATGAATCAAATTTAGTTGAGCACCAACCCAACAAGGAACACCAACCCCTAAATTTATCAAGCACCAACTTGCTAAGAGGCTAAAACCCCCTTGATGATAAATCACCCACTCAATAAATAGTATTAAAATGTACATCTTGATATTTTTGCCTTATCATAATTGATGATGGTCTTATTTTTCTTTATTACACTCAAATTTACCTCTCACGCAATAAAAAACTATCCTTTACCTTCTTTTCTCAATTAGCCCTTCTATGGCTTGAAACTATCTTGAAAGCACTCATGAAACCCTGTAAATGTTTATGAATAATTTATATCATTTATTTGATATGTTTTACCACCTTTTTAATCTCACACAATCCTCTTCTTCTTTGCTTCACATATACACTCTCTATGTACCTTATTAGGTCTAAAAATGCTTAGTATATATACAAGACTTTTCTTGTTCATATCCTTCTTAGTTGGCCAAGTAATCTTATACTCTTAGGTCGATCATGGAATGGATTTTATTATAATTCATATATATATATATATATATATATATATCAAATATTATTTTATTCCATTTAGATATTACCTTTCTCAAATATGCCTTATCTCTCCTTTAGGTCTCATGGAGACCTAATCCCATTAAGCCTTGTTAGCACATGCTACCCTTTGATCTTCTTGGATAACATTAAAAAAAATTAAATGGTAGAGACACATAAAATTTCATCCTAATATACCTCTTATAATATCAGCTAGGATTCATAACACTTTTTATCTCAAGTCACTACTTGGAGCACATCATTAGAATAGTTCATATTAGCCCTATGCATACCCATAAAGTCAATCTAAAAAATTTGAAGCACAAACATAAATTTTCAAAAACCCATGGTAAAAAAAAAGATAAATATAATAATAATTACCTAATTTTAATCACCATGTGAATTATACCTCACAACTCAAGGTAAAAATTCTCAAACCCTTCTTTGCAAGTAGCTTACTCAAAACTGCCAATTGGTATCAAAACATAATCATAGAACCTTGAGATTTTGACACCTATAAGAACACTCTTAAGTTATTAAAATTAATTATTATGATATTAAATCATACCTATATAAACTTACATCAAATTTATCACAAGCACAAATGAAAACTATTAGTCTTATAGACCAATCTATTAACCTCTTCTCTCACAGACCTTAGTTAGACAAGCCTATTTGGATTCAATATTCCAAATTATTATACTAACTTCCAAGATTAAAAAAAGCATGAATAGGTAATTAATGTCTTATAAAATAAAAATATATGCATTGGATGATTCATATAAGAGTAGAGGGCCTCTAAATCATCACTCCCACTAGCTTACTCAGATTTGTCACTTTACCTTCAAACACAATCATGGTGAGAATGGCATTCAACTCTTTTGTAGAAAATTTTAGAGATTCCTGATTCATGTGGATGATACTAAGAGATAATTAGGTATATATTATATATAAATATACTATGTTTAAGAGATAAATTTGATCTTGCATACCAATCTCACAACCTTACACCTTCACTATCTCATTTACACAAGATAGGTCAATTCATGAGCAACATTCTCAACATATCCATTAACCACCACAAAATATAACCAACATGAATATTTAATAAATTTATATAAAAAAACCCATGTATTTTTATCCATCCCTAATCCATGATAACATATACCTAGTCTCATTCTCACTTCTACCTAGTTTTTCTCACTATCTGCATCACTAGGATTTTTAGTGATAGGCCAACTTGCATGAATATTTTAGCACATATAAATTATTAATAATACTAAAAAAATATCATGTACTTAATATATAATTATTAATATTAAACCTATATCCACTTAATAACTTTAAATTTGTCAACTCTGCTTGTTATATAAAATTTTAGAGAAATAAGGGTTTTTTTATAGGGTCCATTTACTATCTTGACAAACCAATTCCACTTGAAGGTATTTGAGAGATTAAAATACATAATCCAATCATAAAAATAGGTCATTAAATCCATTCTAAGCCATTTCCATCAAGATATTCCATATCAGGTCACTGTTAGGGTTTTAGAGAGGGTTAAGACCATCTTATAACCTTAATGATCATCCATAAAGCTTAGGCCATTATTATATAAATCAATGATTATAAATTTTATATATGACCCTTAAACATATACCATGAATGGATTAAGTTGTCATTCAAAGGTTACGCATGCCAAGGAACACATGAAATTCCTTCTCGGGTTGAGAACCCTTCATTTTATGCACACAAGAAACCTCCAAACCACATTCCATGCCTTTCCTTCCTAAATTTGACATAAAACTTGGTCAAAATACCTAAAATAACATGAAATACCTATATAAATTCTCATTTTTCCATGTTTACCTTTAAAACTTATCCTAATACCCCATTAGGCCACTTTTTCCTCTCTTTGCTCTCTAAGCTTTTGATATGCAGGTCATATTAGGCCTTGAAATAGACCTTCTATCTATTATACAAGAAATATCCACATCACTCACATGATAAATAAAATTATCACATGATATACCACTAATTTTCATCTTTCATAGGTCCTGAAAACACCTTATGACCATTTATTAGGTCAGACAGAGTTTAGAACTAATTTGTTTGCATGCTAGTCTTATAGGGTCTACCCTTGTAGACTCACCTTTAATCTCTATTGAGTGTTTTAATGATTTATATACATGATAAAGTTTACTTAGACATTATGTTATGCCTTTGTGCACTCATATTACTAAGCCACCATGCTCTTTCATGTACTAGACTAGGCATCATATGCACAAGCCTTCTCAATAATCTTATATTCAAGAACTGATACACAAACATGCTTACCTTGTACTGAACCTTGAAATCAACCTCAAAAGAATCATCAATTTGCCTTCAAATTCTATCTCAATAAAGAGACAATAGGTTTCCTTTAAGAGATAATAGGTTTCTTTCAAATTCCCTCCTATCACATACCACTTCATTGTGCATCTTTACCAGATGCACCTTGATATTAATGACATCCACCTTAACCTTGACATGAATGAAATAAACATTGAAATTGACATCAATGAAAACACTTCTCAACACAAGACAATGATTTTCACACCATAGGGTTCTGAATTTAGAGCTTTTTTAGAGCCACACACACTTATTACACAAGGTGTGTTGATCATATTTCTTGATTCTATTATTTTAAAAGTTTTGATGATACTCTCCTTTAGGGATGTCTTTGGTTTCTCATGTAGATTCTGAGAGTAGGATTTGAAATGAGAGATTTAGAGACCTAAATTATAGATATTTGAAGGAGTTGAGAAATCATAATATGTTGGAGGGTCTTCATATAGTTTCATGTCTTCATGGAATTTGCTTTGGTTGTATATTATGGAAACAACACCAAGATCCATTTCCTAAGGGTATGTCCATGAAATATTCTTCACCACTTGAGCTTGTTCATAGTGATTTGATGGTATTTCATACTCTTTTAAATAGAGCTAAGCATGCACTTACCTTTATTAATAATTTCTTGAGGTGTACTTGGATTTATTTCCTCAGGTACAAGAGTGATGTCTTTTTTCACTTTAAAGTCTTTAAGGATTTGGTTGGGAAATAGTCTTATAGTTGCATAAATAATATTTTCATAGATAATGGGAGGATTAATTTAGTTGAGAGTTATCTAATCTTTTGGTAGTTCATGATATTATTCACCATCATTCTATTTCACATAATCCACAATAGAATGGCTTGTCATAATAGAAGAACTGAACTTTGAATGAGATGGCTAACTGTATGATGCATTCATGGGATTTATTTATTATCTATTAGGTAGAGGTATTTAATTTTGTGAGCTACATTCATAAACTACACATTAGATAGATAACTTGAGCATATGACTCCAGAAAAATCTTGGTCTAGAACCAAGCCCGATGTCTCATTTTTACAAGTCTTTGGGAGCCTTTCATGGGAATTTGTACCAAAGAAGAAAAGGAAAACATTAGATAAGAAGAACAAAACTTAGATTTTTGTTAGGTATTTCAAGGATATGAGAGATTATCATTTGTTAGATCATGATACTCATGATGTCATTTTCAAACACATGTATACTTTAATGATCACTTCACATCTCATGATTCCTCATCTTCTTCCATGCCTTCTTCTTCTTTTGATGATTCATAACCTCCTTTAGAGGATTAATTATTTGAGGAACCAGTTCAAGATATTCCTAAGGAGGTTATAGAGAATGAGGATCCTATTCACATTAATGTTACCACTATGCCTAGGTGAGATCATATTATAGTTTCTAAGGCAACACCTTTCATACAAGATCTTCCACCCATTGGACATCATCATGCACATTCTTTGGGGATCCACAATATTTTTCACAATCTCATGGGATACAGGAGTGGGATGTTATGATGATAGATGAGTATTATTCATTGATGAAGAATCACACTTAGGATTTGGTCACTCTTCCTAAGAGAATAAAGTTGGTTAGGTGAAATTGGATTTATTGCACCAAGTATGCAGTTGATGGGTCCATTTATAAGTATAAGGCACATATTGTTGCAAAGGGTTTCTTATAGGTCAAAGGTATTGACTACTCTGAGAAATTTTCACCTATTTCTAAGATGGATTCTATTCACCTTGTACTTTCTCTTATTACATCACAAGGTTGGCCAGTGTATTATATGGACATTAAGAGTGCTTTCTTTCATGGATACTTATATGAAAAAATCTATATGGAAGAACCTAATTGGTTTATTCAGGATTTTTCTCTTATTTTTTTACTTAAGAGGTCTCTTTATGATCTCAAATAGGCCCCTCAAATTTGGTATGATAATATGGATTAATTTCTTCTCTCCACTGGCTTTATTCACTGCCACTCTGATCCCACAATGTATATTCAACATATTAGGGAGGACATTTTTATATTGGTCTTGTATGTTGATGATCTTCTTCTCATAAGTATCTCCTCATCTTAGATTTAAACTATTTAGAAAGCACTTTTAGCATGGTTAGACATTATAGATCTCAGTCTTTTGTATTTCTTCATTAGTTTATAGATTTCACATTTAGATACAGGGATTTATTTGAGTCCAAATAATTATACCCTTGATCTTCTCTAGCATTTTGGCATGGTTGATTTTAATCCACATCCTTCTCCCTTTCATTCTAGACTGACTCTCACTACCATTTGTACTACTCGACTTCATGATCCTACTTTGTATAGGCAAATTATTGGGATCCTTATGTATTTAACCCATACTCACCTTGACATTTAATTTGTAGTTGGGCTTGTATCTAGGTTTGCACATGAACCTCACGATGGTCATTAGTAGGCTACCAAAATGATTTTATGATATCTGTGAAGTACTAATCATTTTAGATTACACTACACTAGGAGTTATGCTCAATTGGCTAGGTATAATGATTTAGATTGGGCAGGTTCTCTTGGTGATAGGCATTACACTTATGGTTACATATTTTGTCTTGGTTATTCACTTATTAATTTATTATACAAGAAGCATCAAGATATTAAACTTTCATCTATATAGGCTAAGTATAGGGTAGTAGTTATAATGAGTTAGTAGTTTCTTTGGATTTATCAAATTTTGGATTCATGTAGGATTCACCCACTATTCTTTGGTGTGAATACTAGAGTGCAATTCACATATATCTTAACCTAGTTGAGCACCAATAGACCAAGCACATTAAGTTACATATGCACTTCATTCATCAACACATTTAATATGGAGTTATTAGCTTAAAATACATTCCAACTTAGCATTAGGCTGTAGACATCTTCATGAAACCTTTTGTATCACTTCATTTACTTGAGTTGCATGGCATGCTTTGGGTTTCAAAATTTGTCCTTTGGGGGTGTTCATGAGGACATATTCCTTCTTCATTTCATGGATACATATTGTACATGATTACATAATTAGGCCTAGTTTTTATGGCTATCCAATCTTTTCTAGCTTGTTTCGTCCAATCCTAGTCTTCAACATTGCATCTCTAGGCCTAGACACTAGGGAATGAAATAAACACACTATTAGCATAACATTTCTAGGCCTAGACACAAGGGAGAGATTAATTAAAAAAATCAAATAACAAGCATAACAAAAAAATCAAGAAATCAAACACAAAAATTCCTTCACCTTCCTTGGATGTTCTAAATGCCTTTGTAGTGGTGGCTTGCTCGGCTTGTGCTCATGAAGTTCTTGGAAATGGAAGCTTGGCTACCTCCATCTCTCCTTGGAACTTTTCGGTTATGGCTTGGCTTGGCATGGTAACACTAGTTTCTTTAAGTTTTTGGAACCAATACTGCATTATAACTTTATACAAATTAAGCTTAGAAATGATGTTATGAGGCCTCCTATTTATAGACTTTTAGATTTGATCAGAATCAACCTCAACCATCCATCTCAAGATTGATATGTGTGGATAAGGATTAATCCAATTTTTGGAATTAAGTTTGTAATTATTCTCATCATGGAATTGGAAGAAGGGGCAATTAAGAGGCATGGAGGGCATTATGGAAGGCATTGACGAGGAATGGAGGGCATGAATCCTAATATTTATGGCATTTATGGCTTAAGGATGTCTTCCCAAGAAATGAGGTCACTTGATGATGCAAATATTCAATAATCATTTCCAAAAACAAGTACTCAACAAGTTTCCATGGAATTCTTAATTAGGCCTTGATTTGGGTTAATTAGCTCTTAAACATGATTAAACACTTTATGCATAAATTACTTAGATTGATCAGAATGCCTTGTTGTTGGTCCTAAATTTGACTAGATTAGAATTGGAAGGCATTGTCACATGCATTGGAATTGTATTCCCATTTAGAATGTTTCCAACAACAAATAACAAAGGCACAAGTCTTGTGCAAAAGATTTGATAGGAAAGAGTAGTCCAGAGCACACAAGTGCAAATTTAGCATTTTGACTCTAAATGAATTGATCAAAGTTAGCTAGCCCATAAATTGCATTGACCCATTTAGGGATACCCTAGCCAAAATCAGCACTTGAATATGTCAATTTCACATCATTTATCATGTTTTAGTGTTTTTAGGCCAAATTGTGCATTTTAGGTGGAAACTAGCCAAAAGATTGATTAGAGGTTATCGATGGCCTGTTTTAGGTGTCTATAGTTTGCTCCTATTTGGGAAGATGTTGCAAACCATAGGCAAAGCAACATATTCTGAAAGAATGAGAAATGGCTTGTATGCCAACAAGAAGATGATGATTAAAGAACAAAGCTCCAAATGATTTTGGGAAGCCTGTGATGATTCCCCCTCGAGGGAATGGCCATCACATTGGTTGATGGACAATCCCTCAAAAAGAAATAAGAAAAAAGGTGGAATTAACCCATGGTTGAGATTAATCCAAATGAGAAAATGCTTACATGAATTGATGTAAAAAGGATGTTGATTTGCCTAAAGATGGTTATAATCAATAATAAAATTTAAAATAATGATTTGCCTATAGGCAATTATAATAATTAAGAGGACCTAGATTGGCTCAAGATGATTATGACCCAATTAGGGCTGATTAGTAAGCATAAATCAAGGATATAACCTAGAATATATATTAAAGATGAGTGGGTGCAAAGTGATGAAAATATATGAATAGAAGAATAAGATTGATCAGTGTGAATAATTAAATTGTACCTACCAATGAGGAGATTATCATATTGATTAATAATAATACAACTAGAATGGTCAAATGAGTTATATTGATCAAGGGTGGGATGGAAGGATTTGTCAAGGTGCTAAGGAGAAACTTATATGGCTCCATTGATTATAAACCTTTGTGAAGCTAATTTTTGTTGTAGCATGTGATGGTAGGCTTCATGATAGAACACCATAAAGACTTGGCCAAAATATGCATAAGGACTAACTCTTGATCCAATAAACACTTGAAAATAATGCACTAATGATAAAAACCATGATGACAATGTTGACATATGAATATGGATGGACTCAAGAATAATGTGCGTAAGGAATTACCTAATGAACACATATAGACTAAGTTGAGGCAATAGTGATGAAAGAAAATAAACAGGGAAGTGAATAAACAAACAAACAAATAAACAAATAAACAAACAAATTAAAATAAACAAACAAACAAAAAGCCTAAAAATAAAAGCAAAAGAAAGCATCCTAACAATGACAATGCCCTAATAAGGTAGATTGAGGATAACTGATTAGGATTAGATAGGAAAAATATTTTTAGATTTTTGAAATGTTATGATTTTTTTTGGAATTTTGAGGGTATCTTAACTCGTTAGAGAATGACAAGATACCTGCTCACAAAATAATGAGAACATTTGGCTTAGGTTGCTCACAAAATGGTGAGAGCATATGGAAAGGGGGACTGAGGTGACCTCAACATGAATTGAATATGACCCATGTAGTCCTGAAATGATCTCAAATCATAGTAATTCCATCCACATAAAAGGTGGGGAAAAACCAACTAGGTCTCAACAAGTTCTCAAATCTAGTAAATGGTCAGTCAAATGAAAACGGTAATGGCAAGGTGATGCAGCAATGCATGATAAACAAGTGTTGCCCCTAGTTTACCAATAGGAAATTATAACTAGGATACAATGACATAGGTTAATGATACTAATTTTCACATAAGTACTTATAATTAGTAGCAAGACTAGTGAGACATTGATTTGCCCATAGGTGGTTATAAGTAGGTTCACATAAACAAACTTGATAGGATGAAAGATATTTTTCCAAATAAACTATCACACTACTTTCATAGACTATCATTGTAAACATATATTGGATTAATTATTGAAACTTGATTGGAATCCTCTCACAAAAAGTGCAGGAAGAACCAAAGTAGCTAAGATCAAAATAGGATTGGGTAGGATGACTAAAAATAAGCTTGAGTATAGATATGAATGGAATGCTAGGATGGTATGGTCTTAATAAGGATAATGATGGTTTTTGATAGATTTGATAAAATGGTAAGAGGATTTCCCCCCAAGTGACAGGGTAAATGGCTAGGTACTTCAACAATGGTAAGGATATGTAATAATGGCAATGGTATGATACATGTTTTTGGCTTGGGTATGGTTTTTTATTATGTTGTTCCTATTGATGGGAGATTCATGTCCTAATCAACAAATGATATAAACAAAATACTTGATCATGTTAATTTCTATCCCACACCTCATCTGAATAACTACTCTATCAAGAATGGCCTATAGATTTGGTTGTTGAGAATGCTTTTGTGATCTTCATTGGTCATTGATTCTGATTCCTTCATGTATTGAGACAAGGTATCTTTGTAGCCTCTACAAAAGAAAGTACAATCATGGATGGGAAATAGGGATAAATAATGGATGGTGTGTTTTATTTTGAAATGGAATGGTAGATGATAATGGAATGTATAATGGTGGGGAAACAAATAAACATCAAGACTTTTAGTCACATGTAATGTTGTTGATATTAGATTTGGCATAATTTTAGTTGTGGTAGGGCCGAAGACTTGTTCTCTCGATAAAAACACCATATTTTTTTTTATTTGATCTTGAGAGTAGTTACCATATGATTAGGTTATAGATTGGAAGCTATTTTTATTTTATCTTCATCCAATAGAGAAGAACTTTTGTGCTCAGCTATTTGTGCCTCAATGAGGTTTTCACCAATGAAGTTGTCTTGATTGTCTTGTAGCAACTTTGAGAAAGTTTCATTAATGAACATTGGATTTTGAATTTGATTGTCTTCTATCACTTCCAAAAAAATTTCACTAGGAGAGTGTTTTTATGCTACATGAATGTTGTCTTGGCCTCCTTACTCTTCTTCAACTACTATGTCACCATGGATGCAGTTCAACAAAGTGTGACTATGTTGATCCCAATCAACACTTATGGGAGATGGAATGTCAATGATATGGATATTTTGGTTGATCGTAATGGTAATGAAATAGGGAGAGGCTACATAATCCTTTTAGAAGATACTAGGATAACTTGTGTCAAAGCTGAAGTAATCATCCTCAAAAATTGTAGAAGGATCACAAGTGTATTAAAATTGATCTATGAAGCATGCGTAACCAATGTTGTAACAACCATGAACATATTATTCATCTGAATCTAATTCTAACTCAAGGGATTCTAAATCTAATGTTGAGACTGGTGTTGATTCCAATTCTGATGCTAAATCTGATGTCAATTCAATAATATAACCTGACTTTAACTCTGATTCTTCATCTGATGGGTATTTTGTTATAATGATGTCTTGTTGAATATTTGGTATTGGATAAGTAACAACCTGTAACGACATGATAGGCTCCACAAATAATAGTTTATCAAAGTGGAACTTTTCTAGGATGCGAAAAAGGTCAAGAGATAACTCCTTAGAGACTAGATTATCAATAGGAGGCTCTTGAAAAATAAGCACATGGTCAAGGTAATGATTTGCCTAAAGGTGGTTATAATCATTAAGAAGTGACTCAACAAAGACTGGCTCTTTAGAGTGAGACTCCTTGATAATTTTTATAGGATCAATAGGAAATTTATCATAAGTTAACTTATAACAAATGGTTGATTCAATAGAAACATCTTGTATTGGTTAGTTCTCTTAGCCTTAGTTTCTAATGAGTTGGAAAATACCAGTTCTAAACACAACTTGGTCTTCAAAAGATTGGATTAATTGAGGTTTGGTTGGGATTGGTATTGGAGGAAGAATGACTTGTGGTTGGATAATGGTAGGGTATTGGGGAGCCTAATTTCTTGCATGAGCCAAAGGATAAAATCCTGAGACGGTAATGATAGGGCGTTGTGTGGCTTGATTACTCACACAAGCCAAAAGACTAGGTCTAGGAATGGTAATGGTATTCCTTATATATTTCAAATCTTGATAGCTCTTATAAACCAAAGGAGGGTTAGAGGTAGTTGATGATTGGATAACAAAAGGATGTCATGAAACTTGTTTTCTTACACAAGTAAAATCATCCATGTCTTCCTCATAAACTAGATCATCCCAATCTTGATTGGGATCATAAGCTAGTTCTTGGCTATGTTCCATGTACTGATTATTGAAAAGAGGGTATGGATCTGTATCTCAAACAACATTATCTATAGTTAGGTCTTCAAAGTCCTCTTCACAAGCCTCTTCATACTAATCAAGGTCTCAAGTTGGATCATAAGTTATTTCATGACTTTGCTCCCATGAATGATTAATATGTGGTGGATAGAAATATATCTCACAAACCATATTAGCATCATTAGGGTTTTGACTAAAGCCATAAAAGTCATTTTGTGTGGCCATTCCATCATAACTTAGATTGTAAGTGACTCCACTATAAGTGTAGTGAGACATATCCATGTAAATGATGAAAGCTCTAAAAATAAAAAGAATTGGAGTTATACAAACTTTAAAAAATGATCCAAAGGACAAATGGTTCAAACTTGGTCTAACTTGGTTGAAGGGGTGGAGCTGTATCTCCAATGTGGTTTGAAAGTGGATTTGTATTTCCAAAATAATTTATGTTAAGACTTGGCATAAAATATTTTAACATCAGATGTCTAATGTCAAATGTCATACGCAGTCAAGCATCTAAAAAAAATTGGCATGTCAAAGGTCTAGGTCAAAGTGTTCCAAACAAGGTCTAAACTAGGAAAGGGAAAAATTGAGTTGCTAAGTCTTTTATCCAAATGTGGAATCAAAAGCTAGGCTCAAACAAATAGGCATGTGCTAGTACTTTTGGCCAAACGATGTCAAAATCTAGACTTGAAACAAAGGTTGATGTGATTTGATTTAATCTAACAAGTTCATAAATATTTTTAACATAGACCTGACACATGAAATTAAATATAAACATGATCAGTTAGCATAAGGCATAAGACAAAAGGCTCTATGAAAAAGGCTGTGTTCTCTCAAATACAAGCACAAATAATGATGAGGATAGACATTAAACAAATAAAAATCAATAGTATTCAATTTTAGGTAATTGATTAACCAAAGTTATGCAACCCAAAAGAGAAAGACATGTGTATCAAATCCACAAATTAAGGCCTAAATAGAAATAAATCAATGTTTGGATCCAAACTTAACAAGGTTAATTGAAAATGCAATGTTGAAGACTAGGATTGGACCAAACAAGCTAGACAAGATTGGATAGCATGACGGCACAAGACAAAGGTTCAAGTGGTCTACAAAAAATGGTTTGAAACAAATGGTTTTGATACAATGGTAAACAAGTATTGAAGTGAATTAAGTATCCTAACAATGTAAGCATACTTGAATGATGTGGTCAATGTTATGTTTCAAAAGACTCAAAGGGAAAATGGTTTTAACATGTTTTGGGTAACATAACACTACCCTCTTGTTGACACAGAAGATTGCACCCTAGGCAGGAGGCTGAGCTCCTGCCTTCTTCATGTAACTATGGAAACTCCCCTCTCACCTGTGGGACCGGAAAAGATGGAGGGGAGAGTCTCTAGGTAAGGGCTAGCTCCCTTTGATGCATCATATTTGTTCTAGAAAGTGCTAACATATATATATATATATATATATATATATATAATGGGGGGGAATGAAAAGGGAGGAAGATTGTAGGAAAACAAATCTACTCTAAGGAGGTGATGCACCAAAATAAAACTAACCTTCTCACCCTCACACTAAAAATTAGAAAAACACATACATACGCTTCAAACTGGTAGAAGGACTAGACTACGAGAGCTTGACAGGGAGGTTTTAATGAAAATACAAAAAATAGAGATTCACCAAAGGTGTTGTGAAAGGCACATTGTAAGGTAATTTCTTCTATTTTTGCACTTACAAATAGAACTATCCTTACCAGCTACAAAAATGGCACCTTATAGACACTAGATATGTTGGTGTTGAACCTGTGAAAGCGTCAAGAAATAATGACTAACACAAACTAACACTCAGACATACACAGAGATATCTAACCAAGATAGAGGTAAAAAATGCATTTATTGATTCAAGTGAAATTTTTCTAGGGCTACGCCTTACAAATATGGAAGATGATCTCTCAAATGACAAGTCCTCAATATATAAGAGAAGAAAGGAGGCCTTTTGGTGCCCCTTTTACAAGTGACCCATGTGCCTTACAAGCATTGGGAAGAGCAGGCTACTTAAAAATAAATGCTGTGTCAGCCCTGGCTTTGACTTCAAGCATTTTTTTTGACATGGTCACGCTATTTCCTCATTAACTGAGGCTATTTCTTGAAGGCACCTACGGAATTTGTCTGCTCATAAATATGAAATGAAGAAAAAAAGGTCACATGGTTGGCCATTCACATCTTCTAATGGTCAATGTGCAGCCACTGTTTCACCTGCTCGAGTAACTTCTCGAATCGGCACTTCCCTTTGCCACTTAGACTATCTGCTTGCTCCTTGCTTGGCACTTTGTCTTTTCCCTATCTTGTCTCTTCTAGTTCCTTCAGCCCTCGAGGGTGATCTTCTATCGGGTCACTGCATTTTTGGGCCTTTTCCATGGTTGGCATCCTTTTAATTTGAAAGCAAATGACTATTTCACTATATGAAATTTGGCATTCACGTGGCCGTCATCACTTTGAAAACCAATGGCTAATTCACTTCCTTATATTTGACAGCTTTTAGGATGTCATCATCCTCAGCAAATGTCTGTCGGGTCCTTTCTGTAGGCTTTTACGCTTCACAGCTTTTGTTTTGGGCCTTTTCACAGGTCTTTCCTTTACTTTAGACATTTTTTGCAGGCTTTTTGTTCAGGGACATTTTCTCGTGGACAAAAATCTATGAGAATTCTTATCGGGCTCCTTGGCATGGCCTCCTTGAATTCCTTCGGGCCCTTTTCTTTTGTTTCAGACTTTTTTCCCATGGATAAAAAATATGTGGGAATTGATGCTTTGATTTTCCTGGGCCCCTCTCCTGCCTCTGAATTTCTTCAGACTTTTTGTCTGAAGGAAATCCTTTGGACAAAAAGTCTAAAAAATTTGTCTTCACCTACTTTAAGCCAAAATTTTGAAACCTTACCCTCTTGCGGCTATCTTTGAAAAGTCCCCTACCATTCGCAAGGGCTTCTGGACTTTGAGCTGCCCTTTAACCTTTGGGCACACCCTTAAACCAAGCTATTAAACCAAAAATGGTTCAACGGTTCAAGCGGTTCAACCATTGCGCACCAATGCCAAGTGAACCAAAGTTGATGAACTTGAAGCCATTAAACCACCTAGTTGAACCAAATGATTGAACCAAAAATGGTTAAACGATTTAATGGTTCAACGCTGCATGCCAAGCTAATTGAACTAAACATTGAACCACTCACTTTAAACCAAGTGTTGAACCAGTGGCCTTGAACCAAACTCATTGAACCAAGCCATTGAACTGAAATTGGTTCAATGGTTCGATGGTTCAAATGATTGTTGAATTGAGGTGTTTGAACTGAGCAATGAACTCTTTGTTGAACTAAAAGTTATTGAACCATTTAAACTTTGCCGAAGTGCTGATAAATTTGACGATTGAACCAGAGCTTGAAATTGAAGCGATGGTTCAATGGTTCAGTGCCACCAACCTTCTTGGTGAATCTTCTTCAAATAAATGTCCCAAAAGCCTTGTTTACCCCAAAACTTCTCTGAATTGATTCCCCTTGTGCCAAAATGCTAACCTCCTAAGTTCTTAGATTTTACTGGACCTACACAAAATCAAAAAGAAATGGCCTAGAACAGCAAGAGGCAGAAGGGGACCAAAAATTTTACTTGTTGGGAAAACATTTGTCAACAAATTGGTAACTCCTAGGGGAAGCAACCAGTTTCCTTGTAGTCCATTGGGCATGAAGTCAGATGGTAACTTAAAAATCTAGCAATAGCTCTGATAAATCTAGAACTAGTCACACAGATTTACCTCTAAGGAAATGAAAACACACACTAGGCTAAGAAAACTACTAACATGTGCAGAAAGCACTTAGGGAAAGCAGGAAATATAAGGGAAATATATAAATGATAAAAAAAAGGGGTTAGTGGCAATGCTTAAGATATATCCCATTAACTAGGATATGCAATTATTCACCATCCAACCTGTAGAGTTGGAATGCATTATGCTGCTTGCACTAAGTGATTATGTATGGGCCACTCCATAGGGCATCAAATTTTGCATGCTTTCTAGGCTCAACTCAGTCTTCATCCCATTTCAAGATAATGTCTCCTTCAAAGAAATCTTTTGACAAAAATTTCTTGTCAAAGTGTCTCTTTATTTTCTGTTGGCGACTGGTCATAGAAGCCATAGCCAGGTCCCTTGTCTCTTGGAGCTCCATCAGCTTGCACAACCTGACCTCCATGCTACTTCCTTATAATTGTAGCTGGCGAGTGAGGTCCAATGCTAGCAATTCAAGTGAGATGGGAAGCCTAGCTTCCCTTCCATATATGAGCGTATATGGAGAATTTCTGATTGCTCTCTTTGGAGTGATTCAATCAGCCCATAGAGCTATTTTTAGCTTGGCATGCCGAGTCCTCTAATTTTCTTCCATGGTCCTCTTGATGATCTTGATCAAATTTTTGTTGGTGGACTCAGCCAGCCCATTCCCCTATGGGTAATAATTGGATGAATTGCTGATATATATACCATACCTTAGTGGCCATTCACTTGTTTTGGTTCCCAGAAAAGACAAGGTGTTATCTGAGATTATGGTGGCTGGGACCCCGAATCTTGTCACTAGGTCCTCATAAAACTCCAAGATCGCACTTTCATTTGCCTCCTTTAGAGAAACTCTACCCACCTTGTGAAATAATCCATGGTGGTCAGGACCCACTTGTGTCCAGCACTAGAGGGAGGATTAATCATCCCTATGAAATCTAGGCCCCACTACATGAATGGCTGCTCCACCTGAATACGCTATAGAGGCATGGTAGCCAACCATAGTTTCCCATCAAAAAGTGCACACTTTTGGTACTTTCTTACCCAAGCATGGGTGTCCCTAAAAAGAGTAGGCTAGAAATAGCCAACTCTCATTATCCTTGTTATAGTAGCTCCATGAGCGAAATGACCACCTGCTAGCCCATCGTGGAACTCAAACAGTACCTTGTCAGCCTGGTTTGGGTTAATGCATCTTAGAAGGACCCCTAAGAGATACTTCCTAAACAATACTCCATCAATCAGGACATAAGGGAGAGACTAGAGCCTAAAAACCTTCTTTTGGTCCCATCAAGACCCTGCGGACACTCGCTAGTGAGAAGAAAATGCCTCATGTCCGATGTCTAATCCTTTATGATAGCTAGCTCTTCTACTATGGCTGCATCATGAATTAGTAAGCTGCCTTCCCCTTTCTGCTTGAAGTCTGTAGCAAGGTGTTCATACAGATGTCTTCCCCTTACTAACTTGGTGATCTTGATGTCTACGTCATACTCCATCACCTTGGTGATCCACCCCGCTCTCTTCTCATTTAGGTCTCGATTGGTCAAGAAATCCTTGATGCCAGGATGTGGAACCATGAGGTGAATCCTACTATTGGAGAGCATATGCCCAAATTTCTTTAGGCTCCGTACTATTTCCAAGACTTGCTTCTCTACATACATGTATTTGACATCAAAATCCTCTAGCCCTTGGCTAAAAAAAGCAAGTGGTTGCTCGAGGTCATCACCATTTGCTTGGGTAAGCATGGTGGAGATCACCTCTTCATTGCTAAAAGTGTAAAGGTTGAAGTCTTTATTGAAGTCGGGGCTGATCAAAGTAGGAGCCTGGGTTATGGCCTGCTTGATGGCTTCAAAGTTGTCCTTCTTTTGTGTTGTCCACTTGAACTCTTCACCCTTCTTTAGCATAGAATTCAGTGACTTGACTATCTCTATGAAATTTAGAATGAATCTCTAAATAAAATTTATCCTCCCAAAGAAGCTCTGTAGGCCTTTCTTGTGCTTAGGTAGGGACATCACCAGGATAGAATGAACTCTCTCAGGGTCAATAGATAAGCCCTCCTTGGACATGATGTGGCCAAGGAGTTTCCCCTCGTGAACAACAAACACACATTTCTTCAGGTTAAGAGAGATGTCGAACTCCCTACACCTTTCAAAAATTTGCTTGAGGTGTTTCATGTGTTGGCTCGCTTCCTTCGAGAACACCATCACATCATCGAGGTATACTAGTACATTGTTGTTTATCAAGCCTCAAAAAGCCATGTCCATGGCTCGCTAAAAGGTATCACCAGCATTAGATAGCCCAAAAGGCATCTTCTTGTAGGCAAACATTCCCCATTTAGTAGTGAAGGCTATTTTGTGTTGGTCAGAGCCTTGCACTAAAATATGATTATATCCTGAATATCCATCTAGGAGGGAGAAACGCTCACTACCTGTTACCTTCTGAAGGATCCACTCCATGCTCAGGAGGGGATAATGGTCCTTTAAAGAGACTTTATTAAGGTCTCTGAAATCGACACATAGCTTGATCTCCCCATTCTTCTTTCTAACAGGAACAAGATTGGCTAGCCAGGAGGAATGTTTGATTGGAAATATAATCCCAGACTTAATCAATTTGGCCAATTCCTTTTGCATGAGAGGCTCAATCATCGGGTTGATAGGTCTCTACTTTTGCATGACTGGCCTAGCGCCTTCTTCTAATTCGATGGTGTGTTAGGTGAGTCTTGGGTCAAAACCCTTCAAATCACTATAATCCCACATGAAAACATTAGCAAACTCCTGACACAACAAAATGAAATCCCACCTTTCTTGAACCATGTAGACTTTTCCAAGTGTGAGTAGCTTGTCCTTGAAGATCTCAACCCTTTCATAATTCTCCTCCTTAGTTGTGATGTATGCCTTGTCATTTCTCAATTGGTCATCTCCATTGAAGATGCTCTCAAGAGTGACCAAACCTTTAGGGAGCTTATTATTTTGCAATTGAACAATCTGGTTGCCATATTGATGTTGTAGCTTTGCCTAGTTTTTTGATGTGAACTCAGCTTCTTCCTACAGGAAGAAATCTATTTTCTGGTCATTTTTGAAAACCTACTAGTTTGTAATGTTATCAGGGATGGAGGGACAAACTACCACCTTCAAATAACACAAACCACAGTCTTGACTTATCTCCCTAGAAACATTGAACTATGCACCAATTGCTGCTAGCCTATCCACTTATTTGTTCTACTCTCTGGGAATGGAGGCAATATTGAAAGTGAGGAAATATTCCACCAAGTCCCAGACCCTATGCTTGTAGGACTTTAGCAAGGAATTCTTGGTCAGATTCTGGCCTTTCACCTGATTTATAATCAGCTCACTGTCTCCCAAAACTTGAAACTCCTTGATCCCTCTTTTTCTTGCCCATTCCAGACCATGGATAAGGGACTCATATTCTAAAACATTACTTGTGAAAGAAAAATGGAAATAGAAAGATAAAAAGTATCTCTCCCTTGAAGGGGAGACTAACATCACTCCACCACCAGCTCCCAACCTACTTCTGGAGCTATCAAAATATAGCTTCCATAGGCCTAGGTCTTCTTGGCTTGCCTTCATTACATTTGGTATGAAGGCACCTTCTTTGTGCATGTAGTAGACTCCAAGGCCTACCTCCTCTATGAACTTGTAAGGGTCATGCTCAAAGTTATCACTTCCCCACTCATCCAAGAGTAGGTCTTCAACTCCTTCAAGAGTAGAGGATGGAGATTGGTCTATCTGGGACTCTTCTGGGTTGATAATGGTGTAACTGACGTTCACTGCCTTGAATGAATATGGTTCTAGATGGTCCTTGTAGAGTGGCTCAGATTTGATCTTTACCTTAGTCCCATACTTGGTTCTAAAAACTAGATAGGACCAATTCACTGCTAGATAGCCACCTATCTTTGATGTGAAGTCCCTAGATAAGCAAATTGCGAAATAAAGAGGAACATCTACTACCACTATATCATGGGGAATTGAGAAGGTTGGGCAAGCATGCAATGTCAAGCTTAAACCCTTCAAAATCCCAACTATTTTTTTATGTGTCCCATTTAGCTACAAGACTCCCTTATTCATCTCTTCATATTTCAGTCCCATCTTGTCAGCTATGCACTTGGGCATCATTGAAGTACTAGCCCCACTGTCAATGATGTAGTTGTGCACCAAGAAATCTCCTATGACCAAGGACACATAGAAAGGGGGAATTTTCTCTTCCTTCTTTACCTAGCCAAAGGTGAAAGGTTGTCCATTCATCATTAAGATGTTATTAGCACTCGCTAGGACAACTTGTCGATTCAGCTCATGCAATTCCATTTATAGCATGTCCTTCTATCCTAGTAGAGACAATGAATCCCATAAAGAGATGTTCATATGTAGCTTCTTCATCTAGTCCACTATATTGACTTGGGGACTACCTCACTTCAAGCTTTCTTTGGGGCTAATTCCAACCTGAGGTGCAGGTTGAGGGGCTAAAGGTACAAATGGTAGTCTGAAGTGTGGGGCCTTTTGATTTGAGTGTAATGGAGAGGGTGAAACTATCGATTGGGTAGTAGCCTGGGCTTCTCCCATTTCTCTTCTCTTGAATCTTGTGTTGGCTGCAATACAGTTAGCCTAATTGTCTATAGCACCTACATAATTGATTGCACAAAACTCACCTTATAGGTGGTTCATAAGAGTAGAGTCAGGCTGACTCTGACTGCTGCTTGTGCTGGGTTGCATTGGAGCTTCGAAAACCTAGGGTTGAGTGGCTGCCTAATTGTCTGTATTTGGGTAATAACCTATTATCTCATTTGTATAAATAGCCTATTCTTGACCATATCCCATGGTCAAACAATTTGGTTGTTCTTCTACCAAGTTGTTCTGAATGGGCACCATGACCTTAGATGATGAAGGGGGGCCTAGGTTGTAGCCTTGAAATGACCTGGTCTGAGTAAGCTGACCCCATCCTTGATTATAGTTTTGGAAAGGGGGTCTAGGGTCTTGACCATAATGCTGGTATCCCTGATTTGGTCTGTTGCTTTGAGTTTGCTGCCTTTTAATAGCTACAAGTTTGTTTAACATGCTCTGCAATAGACTCTTAACTTCATAAAGCTCATTGGATGAAATAACAACTAGTTTCTCTATGCTAGGTATAGGAGCTAATGTGGGACCAATAGCCTAAATTAGAGGTAGCATTTCTAGGAAAGTGGCATGTGAGGTCTAGGGGCTATTTTCCCAGCCTGTACTAAGCAATTTTCAGTTGCTATGGTTACGTCATAAGTAGCAGGCAGTATATGCCCTCCCATGGATTGTATCATCACAACAATATCACTATTTAATGCTATTAAATAATATAGGAAAGCATAGCTGGGAGTCAATCTTACTAGAATGGGGATTCTATCCCAAGTCTTCTGAAACTGTGTGTTGAAATCCTGCATATATTCATGCGGGGCTCTTTTTATGGTCGTCAGCTGCTTAGCAAGTGAGATGTCATCGATCTTTTCCCCAAAATGGTCTATCAACTAAGTACCCAATTCATTCCAGGAATGGATTGAATTTATAGGCAAAGTCTTGTACCAGTCAAGAGCCCTACCCTTGAGACAATGCCAACAATCTGATGGCGATATTTTCCTCCATGACATTGTGAATATTTTAGAGGTTAGAAATATTCCTAATGTGCTCGATGACTATAATGGGTTCCTCTCCATCAAAAGAAGGCACATTTTTTAGGGCTACTCCTAGGATTGGGTCATAACGTGGGAGATTCAAGGGGCTCTGACCACGAAAAGCCGCAAAGGGCAATGCCATAGCTGGGATGGGATGTAACTATGGCTCTGCTATGTATGTGTCCCTTACAATAGGTCTAGGAGGGTGGCTTGTTGAATAAGGATGGTTTTCTCAAACCTCAGTCTTTTTGTTGAGTTCAAAGGCAACTCAACAAAATCGAACAGGACACCCTTAGAAGTAGACCATGTGGTGACTTTAGGCATAAGAAGTTAAAACTAGTCTTTGATTGAAAAACTAAAACTCTCACTAGTGGAGTTGCTAGATATTGAAAAATAGTTAATTTGCTATAACAAGACCAGCATCAATCCTGAAACCTTACTGAGTTGTCAAACTGGGTCCCACCAGGCATGCCAAAACTGTTGATGCAGAAGATTGCACCCTAGGTAGGAGGTCGAGCTCCTACCTTCTTCACGCAATTATGGAAACTCCCCTCTCACCTTTGGGACTGGCAAAGCTGGAGGGGAGAGTCTCTAGGTAAGGGCTAGCTCCCTTTGATGCATCATATTCATTCTAGCAAGTGCTAACACACACATATATATAGATATATAAAGGGGGGGAATGAAAAGGGAGGAAGATTGCAGGAAAACAAATCTACTCTAAGGAGGTGATGCACCAAAATAAAACTGACCTTCTCACCCTCACACTAAAAATCAAAGAAACACATACATACGCTTCAAACTGGTAGAAGGACCAAACTACAAGAGCTTGATAGGGAGGTTTTAATGAAAATACAAAAAATAGAGATTCACCAAAGGTGCTGTGAAAGGCACACTGTAAGGTAATTTCCTGTGTTTCTACACTTCCAAATAGAACTCTCCTTACCATCTGTAGAAATGGCACCTTATAGACACTAGATACATTGGTATTGAACCTGTGAAAGCATCAAGAAACAATGACTAACACAAACTAACACTCAGATATACACAGAGATATCTAACCAAGATAGAGGTAAAAAATGCATTTATTGATTCAAGTGAAATTTTGCCAGGGCTACACCTTACAAATGTGGAAGATGATCTCTCAAGTGACAAGTCCTCAATATATAGGAGAAGAAAGGAGGCCTTTTGGTGCCCCTTTTACAAGTGACCCATGTGCCTTACGAGTATTGGGAAGAGCAAGCTGCTTAAAAATAAATGTTGTGTCAGCCCTGGCTTTGACTTTAGGCATTTTTTTTGACATGGCCGCGCTGTTTCCTCATTAACTGAGGCTACTTCTTGAAGGCACCTATGCAGTTTGTCTACTCATAAATATGAAATGAAGAAAAAAGGGTCGCATGTTTGGCCATTCTCATCTTCTAATGGTCAATTTACAGCCACTATTTCACCTACTAGAGTAACTTCTCGAATCGGCGCTTCCCTTCACCACTTGGACTATCTGCCTGCTCCTTGTTTGGCACTTTGTCTTTTCCCTATCTTGTCTCTTCTAGCTCCTTCAGCCCTTAGGGGTGATCTTCTGGTGGGTCTCTACATTTTTGGGCCTTTTCCATGGTTGGCATCCTTTTAGTTTGAAAGAAAATGGCTATTTCACTATATGAAATTTGGCATTCACGTGGTCGTCATCGCTTTGAAAACCAATAGCTAATTCACTTCCTTATATTTGATGGCTTTCAAGATGTCATCGTCCTTGGTAAAAGTCCATCGGGTCCTTTTTGTGGGATTTTGCGCTTTGCGGCTTTTGTTTCAGGCCTTTTTTGCGGGTCTTTCCTTTGCTTCAGACATTTTCCACAAGCTTTTTGTTCACAGACATTTTCCTGTAGACAAAAGTCTGTGAGAATTCTTACCAGGCTCCTTGGCATGGCCTCCCTGAATTCCTTCGGGCCCTTTTCTTTTGTTTTAGACATTTTTCCCATGGACAAAAAGTCCACGGGAATTGATACTTTGATTTTCCCACGCCCCTCTCTTGCCTTCAAATTTCTTCAGACTTTTTGTCTGAAGGAAATCCTTCAGACAAAAAGTCTAAAAAATTTGTCTTCACCTACTTTAAGCCAAAATTTTGAAACCTTACCCTCTTGCGGCTATCTTTGAAAAGTCCCCTGCCCTTCATAAGGGATTTTAGACTTTGAGCTGCCCTTCGGCCTTTGGGCACACCCTTGAACCAAGCCGTTGAACCAAAAATGGTTCAACGGTTCAAGCGGTTCAACCATTACGTGTCAATGCCAAGTGAACCAAAGCCGATGAACTTGAAGCCACTGAACCACCTAGTTAAACCAAATGATTGAACCATCTAATTGAACCGAAAATGGTTCAATAGTTCAATGGTTCAATGCTGCACGCTGAGTCGATTGAATCGAACATTGAACCACTCGCTTTGAACCAAGTGTTGAACCGGTGGCCTTGAACCAAACTCATTGAACCAAGCCATTGAACCAAAATTGGTTGAACAGTTCAATGGTTCAAATGATTGTTGAATCAAGGTGTTTGAACTGAGCGATGGACTCTTTGTTGAACTAAAAGCCGCTGAACCGTTTGAACTTTGTCGAAGCGCTGATGAACTTGACGATTGAACTAGAGCTTGAAATTGAAGCGATGGTTCAATGGTTCAGTGCCACCAACCTTCTTGGTGAATATTCTTCAGACAAATGTCCCAAAATCCTTGTTTACCCTAGCACTTCTCTAAACTAATTCCCCTTGCACCAAAAGACTAACCCGCTGAGTCCATAGATTTTATTGGACCTACACAAAATCAAAAAGAAATGGCCTAGAATAGCAAGAGGTAAAAGGGGACCAAAAAATTTTCCTGTTGGGAAAAAATTTGTCAACATCTCTACAACTCAAATGACACACACACAAATAAGTTTAGCAAAAATTTCAAGGCATAAGTGTGGTGTAAAATGGCCAACATAATGCCTCTTTAGACAAAAAGGTGAAGTATAGATAAATTATTTTTGACATGAATTTATGAACAAAAAAACAATTTTTAGTCTCAAAACATGCCAAATGATAAAATTATCCAAAAATATACTAAATTTAATTGTCCAAATCCTATCAAGGGTATGAAAAAATGGGGTTGACTAAAACTAGCAAGGTTTTGATCGTTCTAGGGGAATCAATTGCACAATGACTTTCATGCCAAATAATGCAAAAGAAATGAATATAAATTGGGTGACCGTGGCATTGCATATTTTTAAAAAGGTCTAGTCCTTTTTACAACCACTACATCTTGTTATTCACTTAGTGTAGTACAATGTCCAAAGTGCCACTATGTCCCATGTGCAACTCATAAAGAGTAAGTAAAGTCAATGCTGAGAGATGAAAGCCTGGGTCAAAACTTCCCTAAAGAACTCGTAAGAGGTAATGAAATCCACTTCACAAGAAAAGATGCATAAAAATAAATAAAAATGAAATAGAAATAATTTAGGGTCATTTTCAAGGTCACCCAAACTTTGACAATTTTTTGGGGAGTGTTTTAGATGACATTCTTTCTAGGCCTTGGATTAGTATTTTTGAAATAGGAATGGTGATTTTGATTCCAAGGGTTACCTAAAGGGGACAAATGGAAGATAATACATGTAAAACCCATCTCTTTACTAAACAAAATTATATCAAAAAACTATTGAAGACAATTTTTTTTTAGAAAGATGAGTTAATTTTTAAGCACCAAATTCTAAAGATTGAGCGGTGTTCATTTGACCCCTTAGTCTTAGTTGTAAATTTGAAAACTAATGATAAAAAACTTATTTAATCACCTTAAATGCTACTTTAATCACCAAAATAATATTCTTAATTTATTTTAAGGCATGCAAAAAATGTTCTAAAACATGATTTATCAAACCTAAAATCTGCTAGTTACCTGTCTACCCTCAAGGCATCACCCCAAAAGCAAATATGTTAGATTAAAAACATTATAAATAGATTTTATAATTTTTTAAAAAAATATATGAAACTTGAAGATAAATTAATGTCAAATTCTAAAAATTTAGGAGAAAACATGTGATTTAAAAAAAATCATCTAAAATGGAGTTCGTATGCCCCCAAACCAAGCATTTTAAAAGAGCTCTCAGGTTTGTGTTTTTAAGAAAACATAGTGACTGATGTCAATTATATACCACCAATATCGGTAATGGCCAACTGAGATCTAACTGATGTCAGTTCTTCTAATCAACATTGGTTGAGCCAAGTAATTGATGTTGATATTTCTTACCAATGTTAGTTACTGTGTAAACCTGTGGCAACAAAAAATGGCAAAATAAAGTTAGAAAATTAATTTTAAAGAGTTTTAAAGGTCCAAATGAATATTTTAAAGATGAAAAATTATATTCTTCATGTGTGGGATGCATCTAGTCCCACCAGGCATGCCATATGTGATCTAGGAATTTGACTCAAGAGAGGATGGTTAGTATGGTGTTAGTTACAAAATGAAAACAAAATGAATAAACAAACTAATAGCATAACATCTCTAGGCCTAGAAACTAGGGAGAACTTAGTTAACAAAATAAAATAACAAGTATAATTAAAAATCAAGGAATCAAACACAAGAATTCCTTCACCTTCCTTGGATGCTCCAAATGCCTTTGTAGTGTGGCTTGCTCGGCTTGTGCTCATGAAGTCCTTGGCAATGGAAGCTTGGATACCTCCATCTATCCTTGGCCCCTTTGGGTTGTGGTTTGGCTTGGAATGGAATCAATTTGTTATGGTATCACTAGTTTCTTGAAGCTTTTGGAACCAATCCTTCATTATAACTTTGTACAAATTGAGCTTAGAAATGATGTTGTGAGGCCTCCTATTTATAGATTTTTAGATTTGATCAGAATCAACCTCAACCATCCATCTCAAGATTGAGATGTGTGGTTCAGGATTAATCTAATTTTTGGAATTAAGTTTGTAATTATCCTCATCATGGCATTGGAATAAGGGGAAATTAAGAGGCATGGAGGGCATCATGGAAGGCATTGATGAGGCATGGAGGGCATAAATCTTGATATTTGTGGTATTTATGGCCTAGGGATGTCTTCCCAAGAAATGAGGTCAATTGATGATGCAGATATTCAATATTCATTTCCAAAAACATGTATTCAACAAGTTTCCATGGAATTCTTAATTAGGCCTTGATTTGGGTTAATTAGCTCTTAAACATGATTAAGCAATTTATGCACAAATTACTTAGATTGATCATAATGCCTTGTTATTGGTCTTAAATTTGACTAGATTGGAATTGGAAGGCATTGTTAGATGCGTTGGAACCATATTCCCATTTAGAATTTTTCCAAAACTAAATAACAAAGGCACAAGTCTTGTGTAAAAGATTTGATAGGAAAGAGCAGTCCAGAGCACGTAGGCGCAAATTTAGCATTTTGACTCTAAATGAACTGATCAAATTTAGTTGGCCCATAAATTTAATTGCCCCATTTAGGGATAACCTAGCCAAAATAGACACTTTAATATGTTATTTTCATATCATTTAGCATGTTTTAATGTTTTTAGGCCAAATTGTGCATTTTAGGTAGAAACTAGCCAAAAGTTTGATTAGAGGTTATTAGTGGTTAGTTTTAGGTGTCTACAGTGGATATGTCATTATTTATTTTTAACTATTGTTATCCCCTAGCTTCACTTAAAGGGGGATGTTAAAGTATGTATTTATCATGTTTATTATTTATAGCTATGTATTTTGTCCTTTTTCTAGTTTGTCTTATGTGAGTATTTATCCCACATTGGTTAGTTAAGATAGTTATTTGTTTTACCTTGCCTACTTATGTAAAGGCCTCGTATTATACTAGCATCTCATTCTAAATAACATTTGACTTGATTTGTTTTACATCTCAATTGTCTTCAACTTCTTTATGTGATGTTTTTGTTATTAACACTTTATAATCTTGGGTTTGAATGCCTTTACCATTCTTAAAATCTTGCTCATCTCTCATCATCTATAATCACTCCTTCCTCATCCATAATCATACATAATCACTTCCTCATTGATCATTACCATCCTTCATCATCTCTAATCACTCCTCATTATCCCTAATCACTCCCTTATTGAACCTCACCATCCCTCACCATCCCCAATCACTCCTTCACCATCCCTCATCATTCCTAATCACTCCCTCCTCATCCCTCACCATCCCTAATCACTCCCTCCTCATACCTCATCATCAATAATAACTCCCTCATTGACCCTCACCATCTCCCATCATCCCTAGTGACTCACTTTTCATCCTTAATCACTCCCTCATTAGCCCTCACAATCCCTCATCATCCCTAATGAATCCCTCATCATCCCTAATCATTCCCTCCTCATCCCTCCTAATTATTAATCACTCCATATACTACCTTGATGGTGGGTGTAGTGGCTTCTTGCTTGTGCTTGATTAGATTCTATTCTAATTATAAATTTTACTCATTCAAATAAGGCCCAAATAAACTCTTCTTTCACTCATCATATTTCACTCTAATAAATAATGTGGAGATATCTTCAAATTTTATGGTGGGATTCAAAGATCTATATAGTAATCCACACCCAGACCATGGAGAGAGTGTGTATCTAAAGCTTCAAATATAATAAATAGGTAGGAAAGTGAGAAATGGGTGGGATGAAATTATATATATAAGGATACAGGAATCTAAGAAACAAAATCCTAGATTTAATAATCTAAATTTAAATTTATATAAATAGGGCGACTAGAGACTAGTTGAGAATTCCAATCCCAACCCCATAATTGAATTTTCAATTTCTCTATATGTCATTAAGATTATGTACATGGTAGACCAGATTTTTAGATAGATAGATAGATGGTCATGAATCTGATAGAGTATGTTTCCCAACCCAACTCAGTCTATACCTAACTTGATCTATGAATGGAATGAAGGGCATATGCCTTAATCTAGTGTATCATGTAGGGATATTTAGAACTTGGACATGGCCTAGTGGAACTTAATGGACAAATTGGGGCCATGCCACACTCTAAGTATGTTTTGGCCCCTAATACAATATATCAAAGGATAACATAGGAATAAGGGCCCCACCATAGATATATGGGGGGGAACCATTTTTAAGGCCCTACACCAATCTCAAACTTTCCCTACCCAATAATTCAATGTAAGCTTTCTCTATCTAATTCATCCATGCCAAGGAGTAAGGAATGGGAAGCTTGAATTATTGATATATAGCTTTGCTTCACATAATAACATATCAAGGGAATATTATCTTCTTGATAGATAAAAAGGGAGTAAGGCATATACATTAAGGTATGTTTGCCTTCTCGATATATATATTTTCTTTACTTTTGGATTAAGGCATGGATATCAAGGGAAGACTGATTTCTGATAAATATCTTCATTTTTACCCTACCTACTTAGCTATGCCCTACCTGATAAGGTAATGGAAGCTTGCTTCCCAATATATATCTTTGTTATTTTCCTACCGACTTTCCCTTTCTAGAATAGATTATTATATATCAAGGGAATCTTTCTTCTTGATCTATAGCTTTCATATATTCTTTCCCTACTTAGCTTTTGTTGTTGGCAAGTTAAGCTTGCTTCCCTAGATAGAATGAGAAATGGAGTTTTGAATCATGTTAGATATGTAGAATATATATCCCATTGAGTATTCCCTAATTAATTTACCTACTTGAGTATTCCCTACCTACTTTACCTATTTGCATATGCCCTACTTGATTAAATATCTAATCCATATCTTGATCTTAAGTATGCCTACCTAAGTAAATAAGCCATATATTAATATTTTTATTAAAAAACACACTTATATCAATAAAAATGATATAGGATAATGCTAGTCTTATAAAAAATGGGTGGAAAGATTTACATCCCAAAATCAAAATCACACCAAACTATAAAAGCCTCAAGAGATGAATAATTTCAGTAGAGGGTCAATAATGACCACATAGGGAAAAAGATCGCATCAAGTTATATTGACATAAGTGTGTAACGAAAAAAAAAGAGAACATAAAAACATTAGAATCTATAATTCATTAAGAAATAGAAATAAACATGTTGTCTATAGGGGGAGGTGGAGAGTGAGGATCTTGCATTTTCCTCCCCATCCCCCTTGAGAAAGGGGGTTTCTATCCATAGGTAAAGGCTCCCACCCATTATTATGTTATTGGTTTTCATTTTCATCATCATATCAGGAGGATGAAATAACAAGAGATATGCTCATAAACTTGTCCTATGGAGAGGAGACCCAACCCCCCTCCACTACCTCCTCTGCTAGAACCACCAGATCCAACATGGTGAGGTTATAAATGATGAGAATGAGCAAAGGGGATCCTAAAATAACTCCAAGAATTCTACCTATGAAAACTATGTACTCACCCATAATGAGGAAAAGATATATATGGAATATTTAGGGGTTCTCAACTGATTACACATAGGGCATTTTCATAGTGATCTAATAATCCTAAATATGGTTAAGCTCAAGATGAACCTTGTTTGTTTGACTTTGAATATGGGGGATGACATTAGAGATCACAAAAAAAAATTTAGTTGTAGAAAATCTTTTTTCCATATCTTCATGATTAAAAAATGCATAGTTTCTAGATTTTCAGATTTTAAAAAGAATATTAGAATGGAAAATCTACCAAAATCTATTATATCTTTTAGGTAACAAGGTAAATTACCTTAATAAATCCATTTTATAGGTAAATAATTTTGGTTTGACAGGATATAAAAGGGTGTGAATCCAATTTCAAGATGATTAGGCATGAGTACAAAACTAAAAAATATGTTTGAGTGTTTCTGGCTAGTGATAAGATAATCAAATGGGATGTGAGACCCCCCCTCCCACATATGCTTAATATGGTCACCCATAGGAAAATCCTAGTAAATAATACATCAGAATAAGTGAGCCTTTTTGGGTTTAATAAAGGCATCCCATATAGTGGAAAATATCTAGCCCAGACCACCTAGTTAGAATGAAGATTCCATTAGTGGTTGAGAATGTCATCTTGAATGTGCTGAGGAGATAAAATATTATACCCCAAATGAAGAGAATAATAAAAAAAGGGTGTGATAGTATGCCAATGCTAATTCTTCCACCAGGGATTAAGGGAAATAACTCCAATATTATAAAGGTACTCTTCATGTATATAGCTCTAATTTTTTTAATAGACTCAAAATCTTCCTTATTAAGTTTAAATCTATTCTGAACCATATTTCAAGGAATCCAAGTGTGATGGAATTTGATGAAAAATATCCAATAGTTTTAATACCATTTTTGAACAACCTCAAACCCTTGAACTATGGGATTAGTCTAAAGGGAACATTATGAAAATTCAACATTGGGGACTACCAAAGGGAGTGAGTATGGAGATATAGGCCATTCCTAATCTCTCTCCTACCTAAATGAGATGAGGTTTGAGCCTTTGTTAAGCTTTCTAAATACTCTAAATGATAAAAGTTCCATTTATATTAGTAAGACAATGGGTTATGAGAATATTATGCAAACTAATTTCTTACCAAGTCTTTATACCATAAGGGTGTCCTTGGGAGATATAATTTTTTAACAAAATATTCCAAGCTTCATCACATTCCAATGCCCTATTGACCCACTTAATGTTGAGAGCAAGATATTAAAGCTTAATATCAATGAGACCCATGCCACCAACCTCTTTAGGCCAACAACATATATCCCAAAAAACTTTGTTAAATCATTTGTGGCCTTTATAATTAGCCCATAGAAGATCCTTTAAGATTTTTTACAACTTATCATAAGTATCATTTGAGGTATCCTAGTAAGAGGAGTAGTAAACATGAGTATTATCCAACACCTTGGTGAAAATATGAAACTTATATGCTAGTTGCAGGGCTTAATAATCTAAAAATAGATATTTTTCTCAAGCCTTTGAATAGAATAATACCAAAAATTAGTAGGAGAGGAACGAAAGGTAAATGGAATGCCCAAAACATTAAATTGAACTCTAGGGAGGAGTCATTGGCATTGATATCCATCCAACCAAGGAGGTTTGGGTGAGAGAGACTAATGATAACACTGCATTTTCTTCCAATGTATGGATGATCTAGAGGCCAAATAAAAAGTGTGAAGGTATTTTTATAACATTCTTGACCATGAGTTCTTCCTCATGAAGAGTGAGGAAATAATCATTATCAAAGTGACCCTTAAGAAGTTGGTGATTAGAATCAGGGAGAGATATGCCCTTCACCAATCCATTAGAAACAATGTTAGCTAAGAGATAGTTAAAGCATTCAACCACCAAGATATATAGAGAAGGAACTAAAGGACATCCATGTCTGATAGATCTATATAATTCAATTGGATATATTGGTCCCCATTGATGGTAATACACACCCAAGCATATTTACAACCTACACAAATTGAGGGCCAAAGCTGAGAGTTTGGAGCATGGAAATAATAAAATGTCACTCTATGAAATCATAAGCCATTTGAAAATTGATCTTCACAAATAGGGCATTTTGATTAGACACCTGAGCCTAGTCCATGCCTTTCTAGACATCAATGACATTATCTAGAATATATCTATGATGGATAAATCATGTTTGTTCACTTCTAATAATTAAAAGAAGAAAATGTTTAATCTTGAGAAATAGAGCCTTAAAAATAACTTTATGAGAAACATTCAAAAGGGTGATAGTTCTCCAATTAGTAATAACCTCAAGATCACTAGCCTTGGGAATAAATTTTTTATTATCTTGATTGATGAGAAGCCCCAATGAGTTAGTCAACATAGATTTAAAATAGACCTTGTAAAGATTAGGGCCCATGGTATCCCATAAAGTTTGATAAAATTCATAAGGGAAACCATCAATACCTATAACTTTATTTGTATCTATCTGCATAACTAATTATTTGAGATCATTCAAAGTGAGAGGCCTATCAAAATCAACCCAATAATCTTTAGAGAGTTTACAATGGAAAACATAGAGTAATTGAGATAGAGTTACTTCTCACTTGAGAGAAGTGGGATAAGACAAAATAAAAACATGATAATGGTGTAAAAGGGCTCACAAGATGTTAGGTAAATTGGTAACCTTGGTATCCCCTTCCCTGATGGATTTGATTCTATTAAAAACTATTCTAGAATGGATAAGAGAGAATAAATATTTTGTGAATTTATTATTTTCAATTAGACTCGCACCCTTATGAAAGTAGTTTCAAGCCTTCATAGTCTACTAAAACATAGAAACAATCCTAGGCTATGGGCTATGGATGGCCTAATCAATGGATTTAATCTCTAGATTCTAAGGGCTAGCTCCCTTTGGTGTATCAATTAGGATCTCTACTTTATGCTACAAATTTCCAGGAAAAGGGAAAGGGAAAAAACAAAAATAAATTGAAGGAAAATCCTATCTAATGATGGTGATACACCTAAATTTTGATTGATCCACTCAATTTAAGATTTTAAAAATACTGATCAAATAAGAAAAGGATTAAACTTTCAACTCCAATTGACTCTTATGCATTAGTATTTCATGAAAATGTTTTTATCTGATGATCAAAGATTAAGGGAAATGATGGAACATGCCTAATCTAAGGCACTAACCAACCACTTATATCCATTGTGAACTCATCCAAAAGACATCAAACATAGAACATGACCTACATAATCTGATCAACTATACTACTAGGTAAGAATCAGGACTTGACAAGGAAGAAAATTCTATCACATATGCAAATCATTAATATTAATACACTATACCAACACCCTAGAATCTGAAAGTAGTCCTTTTATTTATCTAAAAAGGTTACAAAACTCAAATTTTGGTAGACTCTGGTCTTGCCAAAAAATGGATTCAATTCAAGGCTAAAAATTCCAACTTATATATAAAAAGCATACATAAGCCAAGAGATTGGCACTGAAAATAGAGAGGAGATCAACTCCCACATTACACAAGTCTAACTTGATCTATCCAAAAATAACCTAGCCTTCTAATAATATTCCTTTGTCTTATGTCTTTCATGAAAATCTCTTTGGCATTTGAAAAGAATGGTGAGCTCAAGTTTGAGTCAAAACCTTCATCATGCATAATGTTACACCAATCTCCAAATATAAAATCCACCTGAACTACCTGAAATAAGAGAATAATTTCCTTTGCATTAAATCAACACCAAAAATGAATTTAGAACTCCACTTGAACTGTTGGAAACATTGAAAGCCTTCAAAAAGATAAAAAAGATCACATGCATGACTTGTCAACTAAACAAAGTGCAAGACTAGTTGACTCCAGAACTAAAGCATGCATGAAATTAAATGTTGGTATAGAAGGGATGAGGTGGACCCAAGTTTGACAAGTCAAACTCTTGCATGGAAAGCCATGCCACAATATTCAAATAAATATGCCTCTTGATTTAACTTGATGTTGAGTTAGACCTTTGAATGTATGAGATGACTAGGAGATAAGCACGACTTCAATAAATAGTCAATTGAAGCTTTGACCAATCAACTATAGATAGCCTTTGCCTGTAGAACTTGATGAGTGAGAGGTGCATGGAAATTCCAAGAGAATAACATATACATGGTGTATATACTTAGATTGAATTCCTTATTATATTATTATCATTCTTAGACTTCCACTTTCAGACTCTTTGCTTCTATGCATATATTCCTTTTATTTGTCTATGGGTATTTCCTTCGGCCTCTAGCTTTATTTCTTCATGTATTCCTTTGATCTTTTCTCCAATGTTCTTCTTCTTTCATTTGCTTCAAACAAATTGTCCAAAGGAATTGTTTCTATTTATTTCTTTTAGAACATTTCCTCTCATTCTTTTCCTTCAAAAAAATTGTCTGAAGGAATTGTTTCAGGGTTTTTGACCTTAGGACTTTTCTTTCAGAGTTTTACCAATAGACTATTCCTTCAAACAAATTGTCCAAAGAAATTCATATCCTTAGATTTCTTGATATGGTATTTGGCATTTTCAAATACCCCTTCTAGTTTTCAAAAATGTCCCTTCAAACTTTTTGTGTGTCCCTTTGGAATTTGATAATGGACTTTCCCAAAGGGAAAGTGCCCTTCGGGGTTTCTCAAAATGAACCTCTCAGCCTTTTTTCAAGTGTCCCTGTTTGCTGAAAATAACCCTTTGGCAATATGAAATGAACTTTTATAGAAATATGAACCCTTCAAAAAAAATTAAAATTCCCTTTGGAAGAATTGGAATGGTCCACTTGCCCTTCAAAAAATTTGAAAGAACCCTATATCTTTTGAAAAGTGCCTTTTCCAAAGGGATTCTACCCTTCAGAAAAACTGAAAAAGAACCCTTCAAAAAAGTGAAATGGACCTTCAGAACAATTAAATGGTCCAATTACCTTTCATAATTATTGGAAAAGCCCTTTGAACTTTTGGAAATGTCCACTTAGAATCCTTTCTTGAAGGAAAATCCATTCAGATTTTTATAAAATGTCCCTCAAACATCTTAGAAATGACTTTCTCTTAGGGAAAGTGTCTTTTGAAAAAAAATTTAGAGCCTTTTCGAAATTATCTCTTAGGGAAAGTTGTAATGATCCCTTCAAGAAAGTGAAATGGACCTTTACTAAAAAGTGACCCTTTGGAACTTTTGGAAATGACTTTCCTAAAGGGAAAGTGCCCTTCAGCTCTTTTGGAATCGACCCTTCAAAAAAGTTGTAATGGTCCCCTTTATCTTTGAAAATGTCTTTTTTGAAGGGCAAATACCCTTCAGCTTTTTTGTATATGACCATTCAGAAGTTTTGTAACAGTTCACTTACCCTTCAGAATTCTTGAAAGTGTCTTTTCAAAAAAATGAGAATGGTCTTTCAAAAAAGTTGAAAACGCCCTTCAAATTTTTGAAGTGTCCCTTCAGATTTTTCCAAAGTACCCTTCAGGAAATTTGTAAGGTACCTTAGAAAAGCTAAAAAACACCTTCAAAAAAGTTGTCTCACCTTTTGTGTTTTTTGCAATGGACTTTCTCAAAGAGAAAATGACCCTTCAAAAAAGTTTTAAAGCACCTTTCTTCAGTGTTTTGTTCATTTCTTTCCTTCAAACAATTTGGTCGAAGGAATTATTTCAGCTTCTCTCCTCGAGCCTTTCCTTCAGATAATTTTTCTGAAGGAATTTATATCTTTGGACTTATTGAAAAGGACTTTTGAAACTCTTTTTAAAGACCCTTTTTTAAAGAATAAGAGCCCTTTAGACTTATTATAGATGACCCCTTTTTGGACTTAAAGAAGCATCCATAATGCTTTTCTCACCAAAAATCCTCTAAAAACTAAAGTAAATGCTTTTAAAAAGGCCTATTAATCATGCATTATTTCAAGGACTTTTTAGGACCAATAATTGACTCACAAGACAAACTGGCATGATATGTAAATTTTTGAATGATAAGGGTGGCAATTTGACTTGTGGAATCAAAATTATTAACATTTTGGTGACTCAACTAGGAAGAATGCCTATTATGCTTAAGAAATAGACCATTGACATGACTCCTAAAATCACAAAGTAATGATAAATTAGATCCATGACTACAAACCCTCTTTCTACCTATCATGAGGTAACCTTAACCTCCAAAATAAGAAGGAAACACACAAAATAGGAAAATATAAGGAAATCAAATGTGCAAACAAGCACTTATTTGGGATAAAAATAGAACTAAACTAATGTGCTTGAATAACACTTGGAGGAAAACAAATAAAATAACTATGTACAAGGAGCCAAGTTCTTCAGTAGCAATGTTTCAGATGTATCCCATTGACTGGGATTAGAAGCTCCTCGCCATCCATCTTTGCAAGTTATAAGGCATTGTGGGATTTATAGCTAGAGATTATGTATGGGACACTCTAAAGGGAATCAAAATTTATGTGCATTCTTGGTTTATCTCTATCTTCATCCCACTTGAGGACCAAATCTCAAACTTTATGTGCCTTCCTAATTTAGCTCTATCTTCATCCCACTTGAGGACCAAATCTCCTTCTTTGAAACTTCATGAAGAAGCTCCTTTGTCAAAGGCTATCTTCACTTTTTATTGATGAATTTTCATGGCTAGCATGGACTGATTTCTTAATTCTTCCAAATTCATAATCTCAATATACCTAATATCCATAGACTCATTCTCCAAATACTCAAGTTGATGCATTATTCCTAAAGTAAGAAACTCAAGAGAAATGGGTAACCTTGCTTCCTTACCATATACCAGCTTGTATGGAGAGTTGGCTATTAATATTTTATAGGTGATCCTATCAACCCATAGATCTAACTTCAACCTGAGATTCCATGACCTTTGATTTTCTTCAATATTCCTTATTATGATCTTCAGTAGGTTCTTATTTGTAGATTCAACAAGGCCATTGCCTTGTGGATAATAGTTTGATGAAGTTTTAAGATAAAATTCATGTTAGAAAGACCATTGGCTGATCTTAGATCCCAAAAAATCCATTGTATTATGAGAAATAATAGTTGAAGGGACTCCAAATCTAGTAATCAAACCTTCATAAAAATATAGAACATTGGTTTTGTTTTCTTCTTTTAATGCCATTGCTTTTGTTTAACATGTGAAGTCATTTTTAGTAGTTATAATCCATTTATGTCCTAAACTTGAAGGAGGATTTATGAGACCAATAAATTCCAATCCCCATTGGACAAAGGGTTGATCCACCGCAATTGGTTGAAGAGGTAATATTTCAAGTTTCACTTTTCCTATAAACATAACACACTGTTTACACTTTCTAACCTATGCATGGAAATCACAAAATATACTAGGAAAATATTACCCACCTCTCATGATCTTAAGGGATGTAGTTATTTTGGAAAAATTTCCTCCACCATATCCATCATAGAATTCTTCAAGCAATCTCTGAGTTTGGCTTGGCTATATACATCTTAGTAACATGTCATTGATATTTTTCTTGAATAAAATACAATCAATAAGAAAAAATAGAATTGAATGCAACATAAAATATATTATTTTTGAATCATTTAGATGAGAGGGATAAATACCATCTTGGAGATAGCTTACCAAGTCATGAAACTAGTTGGAAGGTGAGGTATGACTAGATGCAACCTCTTCATCATTTGACACTAAAATAACCTCATTAGTCTCTTTCAAGTCTTGAGCTAGATGCTCACAAAGTCCTTTACCTCTAATAAAATTTGTGACCTTAATTTCCACATCATACTCCATTACTTTGGTTATCTAACCAGTTCTCTTCTCATTTAAATCTTTGTTCAAAAGGAACTCCTTGATGCTTGGATGAGAAACCATCAGGTGTATCTTATTGTTAGACAACAAGTATCTAAAATTTTTAAGAGACATTATAAATAAAATTACATGTTTTTTAACAAAATAATACCTTTTTTCATACTCTTCCAAGCCTTGATTGAAGAAATATATTGGTTGCTCCAAAGCCTCATGATTTTGTTGCATTAGAATGCCTGAAATGGTGTCCATTTTAGCATATATATATAGAATGAAATATTTTGTGAAATATAGATTTATAAGTGTAGGATCACTAAATATGGCCTTCTTAATATCTTCAAAACATTTTACTCCTTCTTTAGACCAACTAAAGCTCTGATTCTTCTTTAGCATGGCTATAACTGGCTTAGCTAAAATGGTAAAATCTAAAATATATCTCCTTATGAAGTTTAATTTCCCAAAGAAGCTTTGTATATATTTTTTATGATTATGCAAGGAGAGTGAAATAATTTAGTCTACCCTTTCCGAATCTATGCTAAAACCATGCTTTGAAACAACATGTCCAAGGAGCTTACCTTCATGAACTGAGAAGACACACTTTTTGGGTTTTAGAGATACCCCAAATTGCCTACACCTTTCAAACACTTGCTTGAGATGAACCATGTGATCATATACACTCTTTGAAAACACTTTTATATCATACAAATAAATAAGTAAAAACTTGTTAAGAAGGCCTTCGAATACCATATCCATGGCTCTCTAAAAAATTTCTCCAGCATTAAATAAATTAAATGGCATATTTATATATGAAAATGTCCCCCACTTGGTTGTGAAGGATATCTTAAATTGGTCCTCTTTTTTTTACCAAAATCTGATTATAGACACTATATCCATCCAAAAAAGAAAACCTTTCTGAACTTGTAACTAGCTGTAAAATTTGTTCCATTGATGGCAATGGATAATGATATTTAAGTGAAGCCCTACTTAAATCATGGAAGTCAACACACTATCTAATCTCACCATTATTATTCCATACCAAAATTATATTTTCCACCCAAGTTGAATACTTGATTGAAAATATAATATCTGACTCTATGAGCTTGTGAAGCTCAACTCTCATCAAAGGATCAAGCTTAGGATTAATGGGCCTTTATATTTATCTCTCTGGTTTAGTTTCAGCCTCTAACTCAATGAGGTGTTGAGATAAACTTGGGTCAAATCCCTTGAGATCACTATATTTTCATGCAAATATATGAGAAAAACTTGTGCATAACTTAATGAAAGATTATTTTTGTGAAGGAGTGCCTACCTTACCCAACTTTAAAATCTTACCAGCTGTAATCTCTACATTAGCATAATGTTCTTCCTTTGTTGACAAGGATGACTTCTCTTTCCTTAACTCATCATCACCACTAAAAATGTTCTCAAGTGTGAACAGTCCCTTGGGAAACTTATTTGTTTTTAGTTACATAATTTAATCACCATACTATTATAGGTGCTTTGATTGTTTTCTTGAAGAAAACTCAGCCTCCTCTTGTAAGAATATCACAATTTGATTGTCATCTTCGAACACTTGCCAATTATCATGATTATTTATCAGAGAATTCCTTAAAACCACCTTTATATGTAGCTAAATTTTCTCACTTTTTATATCATCTAGGATACTAAAGTATGATCCAATGGCAGCCAACCTATCTACATGTTTATTCGTGCCTCTTGGTATTTCCTGAATGTTATCAACTTAAAAATATTTGAGTAAGTCCCATATTCTATGCTTGTAAGATTTAAGAAATAAATTTTTACATATATTTAAACCTCTTACTTAGTGAACTATAAGTTCACTATCATCAAAAATTTGCAAGGAATTGACTTTCATCTTCCTAGCCCACTGCAAATTGTGAACTAGTGCTTCATACTCAGCAACATTGTTTGAAAAACCAAATTGAAATTTAATAAAAGAGAATAAATTTTATTTATTGGAGAAACCAACATCATTCCATCTCCATTACCATGTTTATTCCTTGATCTATTAAAGTACAATTTCCATAAACCTTCACTAGATGCATCATCTTTAACCATGGATGGAATTGGTACATCATTCTCATGAAGGCAATACAAATCAAATCCTTCTTCTTAAATTAGATTATAAGGATCATGCTTATGAAAATATTAATCCCACTCATTAAGAAACAAATCTGTAACTCCATCCAAAGGTGATCCATTTTCTACTTCACTTGTTTCTAGCACCTCATCTGAGATGATATAATTAGTGTTCACAACACTTGGCATATATGGATCCATATGAAAATGTGTAATAGGTTTAGAATAAATTATTACTTTGGTACCATAACTAGTTATGAACATCAAATAATTCTAATCAAATGATAAATATCCCCCAATATTTGAGGTGAATACCCTTGAAAGGCACATAACAAAGTAAGGAGGCAAGTCTACCACAACATCTTACTAAATAATAACATTGGGACAAGTATGTAATGTTAATTTTATATATTTGATGATGCCTACCATATTTTTTTGTGACCCATATAATTTCAATAACCCCTTAGTGTTTGGATCATAAATAAGATCGAGCTTGTTTGCAATTTATTTAAATTAGACTATACTACCAGCTCCACTATCCACCATACAGTTATAAACCAAAGTATTACCTACTATCAAGGAAAAGTAAAAAGGAGTTTTACTTGTTTTTACCTCAGTTAATTCCACCTTTTCCATCTTATGTACTTGATGTACTTGTTTCTTAGTTGGCTGATCTAAATTAGTTAAGATAACACCTTCTTTCTCAGCCAGTTTTGGAGACAATTTGAGAGTTGAAAACTCTTAGATGAGTATATATTTTTGTCCTAAAATGGAAAGAGAATACCACATGATAATGATGATATTAGACTTTTTCATTTTATCCACTATACTAAAATTAGATCCACTAACCTTTGGTTACATTTTCTGAAGCACTAGCTATTCACAAACTAGAGGTAGTTGATAAACTTTACGAACCTCTGTATTCTAATTTTTCTAAGTGTGGGGGAAGAAAATTGTTTCTTTGTACTCTTAGAAACAAAATTAGGAATAATTGAAGCCTTTTTCACCTCCTGTAGCTCATCAATGGCTCTTTTTTTATCTCGAGTTATAGCTATAGCTTGATCACTTGAGTTTTTAGTTTCAACACCCTGAATAAAAGCAACATGCTCATCCACTTGCCAATTTAAATTAATAGAATTAATCTACCCTTGAAACTATTGAGTCTCTCCTTGTGATGAAAAACATATATCTTGGTACTAACCTCCTTGAAAATAAAAATCTTCTTATGTCATTTGTGGCATAGTGATATTTTGTGATACCAAGGCTTGGTTTTGATCATTATTGAGATTTGAGGACTGCCAACCTAAATCTTGAATCAAGTTGTTTTAAGGTGGGGTTAGAAAAATGGAATTTGAAGTGGAAGGAGCATTAGGATCAATGGAAGTATATGGCTTAGTTGGAGTTATGGCTACTTGTGTTTGATAAGGTGGTCTATTCTCTAAAACCTTGATAAGGAGGCCTTTGATCTTTGAAGGGTTGATAGGTGGTCTAATTTTGTTGTTGATAGGACCTATTAGTATGAAATTTTTGTTTATTGAGTTTCGATATTTCATTCCTAAAAGATTGTAACAAGCTTTTCAACTCTCCTATCTCACTAGCTTGACTAGTAGGGGTTACAATTTGAGCTTGAGGTGATGGAATAAGATCTAAGGATAGAACTTGAGAAATTTGAGGGGCTTGTATAGAATTTAATTTTGGAAATATAGGCATTGGAGGCCTTGGAGAAAGCTTACCAGCTTGTATCAAATTATTCTCTGCCCTTATTGCAACCTCATAAGTATTTGGCAAAGTAGTACCACCCATTGACTATATCATCACACTAATGTCAAAGTTAAGGGATTTCAAATAATACAAAAATGCATATTCAAGAGATTATCTAATCAACACAGGTATCCTAATCCATGTATTTTGGAATTTGAGATTAAAATCAGACACGAACTCATGAGGAGCTCTATTTATGGTAGTTTACTATTCTACCAAAGAGAGATGATTAGATTTGTCCTCAAATTGCTTGACCAAGGTTACACCTAATTCATCCCAAGTAGAAATGGATTTTAGTGAAAGGTTTCTATACCAATGCAATGTTTTTCCTTTAAAGGAAGTAGAAAACAATCTAATAGTAACATTATCCTCAAAAACATTATGGATTGAATAAAGATTATCTATATTTTGGATATGCTCAATAGGGGTTGTTTGATTTTATCCTAAGAATAATGGGATGATCTTGAGGGAAGATACATGAATGTCATCAAATTGGGCTAAATTCAATGGGCTACCTCTATTAAATGGAACAAACACCTAGTTTCTAATGGTCATTTGGAAAGTGGGGATTGTAATGTCTAGAACAATAGGATGACTAGGAGATGAATATTTCTTTTGAGGATATGGATTTTCCCTCCTAAACCTTGATCCATTATATGATATTAATGTAAAAGGAATTCCTTTACTTGTTGACCTTGTGGTAACCTTTGGCATGAATGAATTGCCTAAATGATTCTATGGGCTCTACAACTAGATGTTGATGATAATGAATATCTTCTCCTGCTATAAAACTTCTTTACATATGCAAAGAATTGCTTCTTTCTCCCACTAGGTGTGCTAAAAAATGTTATCAATTAGACTTGCACCCTTGTGAAGGTAGTTTTAGGCCTTCACAATATACTAAAACATGGAATAATCTTAGCCTATGGGTGGCCTAATCAATGGATTGAGTCTTTAGATTCTAAGGGCTAGCTCCCTTTGGTGTATCAATTAAGATCTCTACTTTATGTTACAAATTGTCGAGAAAAGAGAAAGGAAAAAAAAATTAAAGGAAAATCCTATCTAATGATGGTGATACACCTAAATTTTGATTGATCCACTCAATTTGAGCTTCTAAAAACACTGATTAGATAAGAAAAAGATTAAGCTTTAAATTCCAATTTACTCCTATGCATCAATATTTCATGAAAAGGTTTTTATCTGATGATCAAAGCTTGAGGGAAATGATTCAAGGCACTAACCAACCACTTATATACACTTTGAATGCATCCAAAATACATAAAACATAGAACATGACCTGCATAATTTGATCAACTATACTACTAAGTAAGAATCAAGACTTGATAAGGAAGAAAATTCTATCACATATGCAAATCACTGACATAAATACACTATACCAACACCCTAGAATCTGAAAGTAATCCTTCTATTTATTTGAAAAAGGTTACAAAACTCAAATTCTGGTAGAGTTTGGTCTTGTCAAAAGAGGGATTCAATTCAAGGCTGAAAAATCTAACTTATATAGAAAAAGCATACATAAGCCAAGAGATTGGTGTTGAAAATAGAGAGAAGATCAACTCCCACATTACAAAAGTCCAACTTGAGCTATCCAAAAACAACCCAGCCTTCCAATAATATTCTTGTGTCTTATTTATTGCATGAAAATATCTTTGGTGTTTGAAAAGAATGGTGAGCTCAAGTTTGAGTCAAAACCTTCATCATGGATGATGTCATGCCAATCTCCAAATATAGAATCCACTTGAACTGCCTAAAACAAGAGAATAATTTATTGTACATGAAATCAATGCCAAAACTAAATTTAGAACTCCACTTCAACTACTATAAATGTTGAAATCCTTTAACAAGATAAACAAGAGCGTATGCATGAATTGTCAACTAAACAAAGTCCAAGACTAGTCAACTCTAGAACTAAAGCATGCATAAAATTCCATGTTGGCGTAGAAGGGATGAGGTGGAACCAAGTTTGACAAGTCAAACTCTTGCATGGAACGCCATGCCATAATATTCAAATAAATATGCCTCTTGATTGAACTTGAAGTTGATTTAGACCTTTGAATGTATGAGATGACTAGGAGATAAGCATGACTTCAACAAGCAGTCAATTTAAGATTTGATTAATCAACTATAGCTAGCCTTTGCCTGCATAGAAAAGGAATTTTATGAGTGAGAGGTGAATGAAAAATCCAAGAGAAAAACATATACATGGCGTAGAAACTTAGATTGAATTTTTTGTTAACTTATTATCATTCTTGACCTTCTACTTTTGAGCTCTTTACTTCTGTGGATATATTCTTTCTATTTGTCTATGGCTATTTCCTTCAGCTTCTAGATTTGTTTTTGCATGTATTCCTTCTTCAATTTTCTTCTTCTTTCATTTCCTTTAGAAAAATTTTCTAAAGGAATTATTTCTATTTATTTCTTTCAAAACATTTCCTCTCGTTCATTTCCTTCAGATAAATTATCTGAAGGAATTATTTTTGGATTTTTTACCTTAGGACTTTCATTTTAGAGTTTTTTCAATGGACTATTCCTTTATACAAATTGTTTGAAGGAATTCATGTCCTCAAATTTCTTGATATGGTCCTTGGCATTTTGAAATACCCCTTTGGGTTTTCAAAAATGTCCCTTCAAACTTTCTATGCATCCCTTTGGACTTTGACAATGGACATTCCCAAAGGGAAAGTTCCCTTCAGGTTTTCTCAAAATTAACCTCTTGACCTTTTTTCAAGTGTCCCTATTTAATGAAAATAAACCTTCAATAATCTTGAAATGAACTTTTCCAAAAAAGATGAACCCTTAAAAAAAATATATATATATGTCCCTTCGAAAGAATTAGAATGGTCCACTTGCCCTTCAAAAAAGTTGAAAGAAGCTTAGATATTTTCAAAAGTGCCTTTTATGAAGGGATTCTACCCTTCAACAAAACTAAAAAAGAACCCTTAAAAAAAGTTAAATGGACCTTTGGAACAATGAAATGGTCCAATTACCTTTTAAAATTATTGGAAAAGTCCACTCAAAATATTTTCTTGAAGGAAAAGCCCTTTAGATTTTTATAAAATGTCCCTCAAAATTCTTAGAAATGACTTTCCCAAATGGAAAGTGTCTTTCAAAAAAAAATTTAGAGCCTTTTCAAAATTGTCCCTTCAAGAAAGTTGTAATGATCCCTTTGGGAAAATGAAATGGGCCTTTGCCGAAAAGTGACCCTTCAAAACTTTTATGAATGAACCTTCAAGAAATTTGATGATCCTTTCAATAATTTTAGAAATGACTTTCCCAAAGGGAAAGTGCCCTTCATCTCTTTTGGAATTGACCCTTTAAAAAAGTTGTAATGGTCCCCTTTGTCTTTGAAAATGCATTTTTCAAAAGGGTAGATACCCTTTAACTTTTCTATAAATGACCATTCAGAAGTTTTGTAATGGTTCACTTACCCTTAAAAATTCTTGAAATCATCCTTTCATAAAAATGAGAATGGTCTTTTGGAAAAGTTGACAATGCCCTTTAGATTTCCAAAGTGTCCCTTCAGCTTTTTCCAAAGTACCCTTTGGGAAAGTTGTAAGGTACCTCAAAAAAGTTAAAAATCACCTTTGAAAAAGTTGTCTCACCTTTTAGGTTTTTTGAAATGGACTTTAATAAAGATAAAATGACCCTTTCAAGAAGTTGTAAAGTCCCTTTCTTTAGCTTTTTGTTCATTTTTTTCCTTCAAACAATTTGGTCGAAGGAATTGTTTCAGCTTCTCTCAGGATTTTCCTTCAAAGAATTTTTTTGAAGGAATTCATATCTTCAAACTTATTAAAAAGGACCTTCAAAACTATTTGAAAAGTAAGAATCCCTTCAAAATTATTGCAGATGACCCTTTTTTGGACCCAAACAAGCCTCCATAATGCTTTTCTCATAAAAAATCCTCTAAAAACCAAATTGAATGCCTTAAAAAAGGCTTGTTAATCATGCATTATTTCAAGGACTTTTTAGGACCAATAACTAACTCACAAGATGAACTGGCATGATATGCAAAATTTTGAATGATAAGGGTGGCAATTTGACCTATGAGTTCAAAATTGTCAACATTTATCTCCAATTTTCAGCCAATGCATTCAATCTTGAAGATGAGCTCCCCTAGCCTTATGAGCCTCCTCAATTTTGAGTTTATGTCATGGTTCTTGAGTCTAAAGGTGAACATTGAAAGGTGAGGCCTCTATTTCCTCTGAAACCTATAGTTATTCCTAGTTTGTGTCATCATGAATACATTGGAAAAAAATCTTAACTACCATACACATGAATGAAAGTGGTGGTGCGAGAAAGAGCATCAAGTCATCATTTATTTCATTTAGTAGCACCAGTGGGTTTGAGAGACAATTTATGAATTATGATAATCTTTGTAAGAGTTATTTCATGCTTAATATGAGTAGTATTAATATAGGATAATGTTGTAACAAGTCTCATTTGAGGAGTATTCTATTCTATATTAAATTAGATAAGATGATGATCTAAAATAAAAGTGTTAGGGAACATAGAAACTAGTCTATTATGAACTAGAGAAAATAAAAATAAATATTGTCATACAAGAAGAACATGATCAAAGTATTTAATCACTTTTTCCTTTCCCTACCAAAATTTTGACCAAGTGAACTAGGGAGAGTCTGAATCTTTCCTCCATCGGTGGTTTGGATCAAACAACCTAAGTTTATTATGTAAGTATTTATCTTCATAAGATTCAACCATGTTGAAATCAAATTTGGTGATGGTTAAATATGACAACCATCACCAAATCATGATACATTCCAAAACATCATTAGAGGCATACAGGTTACCCAACCCAATGATGTTATTATCAAAATAAAAAATAATCTAGAGTTAGTGAGTGGGATCAATCCCCCAATAAGTAATGTTTTGAGAAAGCTCTGGATCTAAAAGGGTGACAACACTACTATGGCCAAGCTTATTATTAGTATGTTATCAAAGGGACCCAGGCCATATGTTGCAGGTATCACTCTAAATGAGTAATCTAGAGATCTTGACTTATTGTAAATAAAGATTTTTCATATGATAGAAAATTGATAGATATTCCTAATTACATACTTTTACAGTGAATCAGTGAGACCTCAAACATTCCAAGAATATAATAACATTGGGAAGCATCAAGGTTCATATCATTCCCCTATGTGAGTTACTCAATATTGGAAAACTAGTTAAAAGAGGGCATGTGCTTCATAAAATCTCCAAGTTGAAAAACTTACCACTTGTGTGACATGTAGTCCTCATCCTGTGAGGGAGATGAGCTTCAAGAACACTAGAGAATTGATTTATGATAAAGTGAGATGAGATTAATTTTATCATTTGAATATGTCACCCTAGGATGGGGTTTTGATGATGGAGCCTAAATAAAAAAAGGTATAGGAGTGACAACATAATCCACCACTTGAGGTGTGTGCATAATCGGTTGGGCCTTGCTAGGCAAAGAATTGGTAGCTTTGATAGTTGAATCCATGGAATTAGGACCACTTGATGGGTGATACATAGAATCATGGGACTTACCATTATCATAGTTTGAGTTATTTTTATTATTAGTGATGGTGGTACACCCATTAGAGTTCTTATTATAGGCTATAGACTTGGGCCCATACTTCTCCTGAGGGGTAGAATGAATAGGGGCCATCAAAGGGCATTATTGAATCATAAAATTAAAGTATTGACACCCAAAATAGGTGTTTAGTATATTAATATAGAGCACATGTTGGGGAAAATTATTTTTTCATATTTGAATGTCAATGGACTCTTTGAGGTCTCTAGCTAGATCTACTTCCACACAAACCCTTTTATGGTGATCGATGGTGTAAACTTTTAACTATTCATGGCATATAAAATGTCTTAAGGGTTTTATGATTTGGTCAATTAAACCCAAGTTTTATGATTTTGTCAATTAAACCCCATAGGGGGAGAGGAAAACCATAAAATTTGATCCAAACTAGAATTTTAAGTTTGGCATGCTAAAAAACTTGAATGTTTCGATTCCAGTTGGGAAACACTACATATATGTTGTAGACAAACCAAGGGACATGGTTGAAAATGGATTTAAATTACTCCATATTTGTGAATTTAAATAAAAATAAAATTTTGGTAAGGTTATATACTCCTTCCAATTTCACAACATGGCCTTTCCAATGGTTATGAACCCATTCCTTTATAAGGTTCTCAATGGGGACTCTACCTGTAAAATAAGCAACTAGAGTGAAAATTTCAAAATAGTTTTAAGCTTCATCAAATTCAAGTTTAGGTGTGTCTAGGTTAGAAATACTACCTCATGATATACCTTTGGAATTAATTTCCTATATTACTTTGGTGCCATTATCACTCAGGATCACACCAACTTTCCATGCATCCAAAGATGAATAAATGGTATTGATGACAATTTAATATAGAATCTACCCAACCACCCAAAGGATAAATCATGAAACTAATAAATGCACAATATTTTTTTTTAAATCCTACCTATATTAATTCCAAATTGGTAGTGTGATATGGGAAACCCTAAAGTCAATCTACCATTAAACACACTATATAATTTTTTGATCCTTTTTAACATACAAAAATGATAGTTTAAGATTGCATACTTTATATCTTAATCTTGACTATGCCCTACCTACCTTATTGTACTTGAGTATGCCATACGTACCTATCCTCATTACCTACCTACTTGAGTATACCATACCTACTTGATTATTCCCTACTAAATAAAATATCTTATCCATATCTTGATCTTGAATACATGTATTCAATCCTAATTGTATATATCTTACCTGACCATATATTTAATAGTTGGTACCTAATTAAATACTTGATGGAATAACTAAGCCATATATTGAAAGGAGAGGTGGAATCCTAACCTATATAGATAAATATGTGATTAGGGATGATCAGGCATAAGGAGAGAGCCACTTCACTCATCATAAAGGTATTGCAGGGAGTGATTAGGGATGAGGAGGGGATGAGGAGTGTCAATGAATCAGTAATTAGGGATGAGGAGGGATGAGGAGGGAGTGATTAGGGATGATGAGGGATGATGAGAGACCAAATAGGGATGATTAGGGTTGATGAGGGAGTCATCATGGATAATTAGTACCAATGAAGGAATGATTAAGGATGATGAGTAATGATGAAAAATTCTTGCACCGTATCTATATATAAATGGTAATATCTATTATTTGGGTGACCTTCTCTACCCTATGTGTGAAATACTAATTCATTCCATTCTTTCCTATTTAATGGGAATTAAAACACATGATTCAAATAAAGGGACATTAATTGAGCCATATATTTAAATGAAAAGGGTAATTATAACCTATATAGAGAAAGGAGTGACTAGGGATGATTGGGCACAAATAGAAAGCCACTACACCCACCATAGAGATATTGAATGGAGTGATTAGAGATAAGTAAATAATGATTAGGTATGATGAATGATGATGATTTTCAATGAAAGAGTGATTAGGCATGATAAGGGGAAAGGAGGGAGTGATTATAGATGATGAGGGTCGATGAGGAAGTGATTAGGGATAATGAGGGCCAATGAGGGAGTGATTAAGGATGATCACAAATGATTAAAAATTATTGAACTATATTTAAATAAGGTTAATATCTATTATTTGGGTGAAATTTTCTATCTTATGTGTGAAAGACCGATGTGTTCCATTTGTTCCTATTGAATGGGCACTATATCTACATAAATTAGCATATGATAATATGTGCCCTTGAATCACCAAGGTTTGGTTGAGGTAACTAACATAATAGATTGGCTAGGGGTTTAGATGATTGTTGAGTGGAATAAGATTTTGGATAGGTAGTGGTAATGGGTTCTTGTTATGGAACCAAAATACCTCAATAACACCTCATTACTCATTAAAAGCATCAAGTTGTGTGGAGATAAAGCTCCAAGGCCCTTTTATCTTTGATATCACAATAAGGTAGAGTTCTTGGTCAATGTTAAACTCAATAAAATGATGGATATTGGGTTGAATGAAACATAAAAGAATATATAATTTATCAAGTTAACTCTACCTAAGCAATGTCATCCAATAAGTGTGAATGATATAAGACGAGGCTATACCCAAAGAGAAGAAGATGGGGTGGATGGATGACTAAGCTTGGATGAAATTGTACTAACATATATTATTTTATGGGATAATAATGATAGATGGATCAGGGACATGTTATTTTTCTTCTAAGGTGGATAAGGAATATACGATGAGGTGGGTTATTGGGGTGGATCAAAATACATCACACCTTAACTTGGTGTTAATATTAGACTTCATGATGATGGTGGATCCAAGTGATCTAACTCTATGGAATAGATTGTGCTAGACAAGACCTATCATATCTATAAGGGTCATCCAAATGATACTAGGTAGAATCTAGGGAAAAGCATATGAGTTTGTTCAGGGAATGGCTTGTAAAGTGTGTTTATTGGAATATTGAATCAAGGCTTGGTATGTGTTTGCTTGTGCATATGGACAAGGCTTATGGTAGATGTGTTTTCTTGTATAAATGGATAAGGATTTTGGTATGTATTATTAACTTACATGGATTGGTAAGGATTTTAGTATGGATTAAATCAAATAGCAAGACTTTTGACACTTTTTTTTTTGTTTTGTTATTTTTGGGATTTTTTAGGGTTTTTAACAAATGAATACTTGTTTCCTAAAAATAAAGTGATAAAAGTAAATGATAGAAAAATTGAAATCAAATGAAATTAAACCTCTTTTTTAAAAATAATTTTTAATGTTTGGGATGCATGCAATGGAAGAGAGAATAAACCTATGCTATTATGCAAGATGTTGATTTTTCCTAAATTTATCTATATGCAAGCTTGATGAAATGTTTTTATTTGTTTTGATTATTTTATGTGAATGTAACTAAATGAATGAATTGAATATGTGTATAGGTATTATTAGAAATATATTTATTCTAAAATAGTAGCAAGGAAACACTTCCTATGAATTTTATTTTAAACAAACTAGGTGAGCTTTCCAACCTCTTTAATTTTCTACAATACAAATTTTTTCCATTGAATTGGTAGGATGAAATAAAAATATAAAAGTTCAGATTTTATATATTAAGAGAGAGGCATAAAAATGATTTGAACCCTTTAAAATAAGTAAGATCAATAATCCACTACCTTGATATATTCACCTATAGTTATCTATGTTTTCCTATGTGATTGTTAAAATGCAAGAAGTTTTCATAGATATTGAATAAAAGAAAAGTTGTTTTGACTAGAAATGAATTGAAGAATTGCTAAGATCCTTTTTCTTGGAATGATTGACAAGATGTATTTCTAACTTAAAAGTAAACTAATCTATTAAATTCAAGCATAAATAAAAACTATGTTTTTTTGTCATAAAAATTAATGAAAATAAATATATATATTTCACTATCAAATTTGCTTCATTTCTCTTTTTTGGGAAACTAATATAATCACAATAACAAGCTATATTAAATATAATATCATAAAAAACACAAATACTATAAAATAAAATAACTCCAATGTGATTTTGGAATAAATTGGTTAAAGTGCATGTAGTGTGTTGATAGAGTAACCCTTAGCATGTTAGTTTTATATTATCTTGTGTAAATTCAAACAACTCTAGCTATAGGATGCAAAAACTCTAGAACAAGATAGAAAAGGGGAGAGAACACAATCCAAAAAAGAAGAGCAATTAAACCGAGGCTTGTTAATTTATTGGCTAGTAAGGTCTAAGTTCCTCTCACCAATGACACTTATTCACTTGCAACTGTGTAGTTGACTCAAAAATACTAGAGGTTGAATATTTTGATAATTATATAAAGGTTGTAGATATAAAATATTCTCAATAGTAACTTCTAATGGAATTTTTTAGATATGAAATTAGGCCAAAATTGACCTTCTAATAAGAAGAGAATGAAGTTTACATGAAGGAGTTCAATAAGTGTGATGGTGATTTCAAATAATTGTGATGGTGAGTTCAACTTGAGATGAATTAAAGAAGGATAAAAATAGGAGATTGAGTGAGCTGGGCATGATTGGAAGTGAACACAGGGTGATGAGAGTAAGAAATGTGAATCTAGTTATGCAAAATATGTGAAAACTAAAGTTACAGAAGCTAATTTTGGAAGGCATTTCAAGTATGATAAAAACATCACTTTATACAAAGGGTGGTTACACAACCGTTATGTATTTTGTTAATTTATTGGCTTTTAAGGTCTAAGTTCCTCTCACCAATGACACTTCTTCATTTACAACTATGTAGTTGACTCAAAAATACTAAAGGTTGAATCTTCTAACAATTATAGAAAGGTTGTAGATATAAAATATTCTCAATAGTAACTTCTAATGGAAATTTTTAGATATGAAATTAGGCCAAAATTGACCTTATAATAAGAAGAGAATGAAGTTTGCATGAAGGAGTTCAATAAGTGTGATGGTGAGTTTAACTAATTGTGACGGTGAGTTTAACTTGAGATGAATTGAAGAAGGATAAAAATAGGAGAATGAGTGAGCTGGGCATGATTGTAAGTGAACACAAGGTGATGAGAATAAGAAATGTGAATCTAGTTATGCAAATCATGTGAAAATTGAAGTTACGAGAGCTAATTTTGGAAGGCATTTCAAGTATGATAAAAACATCACTTTATACAAAGGGTGGCTACACAACCATTATGTATTTTGATAAAACCAAATCTTTAAGTTACAATTTTTTTGCTATTTTAATTCATAACCTCCCTTTTAGAATCAAAACCACCTTTATATTTCAAAACCATCATGATGGTTATGTAAACTAAAGGGTGGTTTTATAATATAGGGGGTGGTTATGTCACATGGGGCAGTGGTTTCATCACCTATGGCTATTTTTTAAAACAAAGTGGAAATGGATAGGAAAGTCAAAATAAGGGGACCAAAATGGGTCAAGATAGAAATAAGAGAGCATAAAGAGGGAATAGTGCTAGAGAATTTCTTATGAAGCACAAAATAAGAGGTCATTACATCATCATCAGATTTGTATTGAAAATGCTACACCATGTCAATTTTGATTTCATATATATTAATCCCTTGGGAGGGTGCCTTGTCATGAATTGGTAAGGTATAGTCTCGAATAAGGCATGCAAAAAGGAAATGAGAGGACAAAAATACTTACCTTACTAAAAAAGAGGAATGAAGCTTGTCATGACTTCGTGCAACTTGTATATGGAAAATGAGATTCAAGTGTGTTTTGAAATAAAATAAAAACTAGGCTATATAATCAGAACATGGAAAGAGTATGTACCATATGTGTGGGGAAGATCACACTACCTAGATCATCTCATCAAGGGACTGACCTTGGTACCAAGACATGTATACTTGTAAAATCATAAAATATGCTATAAAAGATAGACATGTTGTTATAACATTAGTGATAAAGCACCAATTTGTAATATATATGGAAGATAACACATATATACATGATAATAAATAACAATATGAAATATTATGTTCAAAAAAGAAAAAAATTGAATTAAAACAACTAGTTTAGGGCTCAATATATTCAAAAAATTACTAAAAATGATTCATTTATGTCATTTGCATTTAGGGATATTTTTGAGCTCTAGATTACTAGTGACTATTTTGAGCATAAAATTAGTCATCAAAAAGAGTGTGATGATAAGATGGTGAATGTACCCGTGGGAGGTAAAACTAAGCACAATTAGGTTAGTTTTTGCTAACTTTTTGTTTTTGCCCCAAATTTGAAAATTCATTCAAAATGTGGTAGAAATCTAGTCAATTTTGAGATTTTTTTATTTGTGGTCATTATTGGGGATGATAGGTTATAAATTTTTAATACTTTTTATAATTTAGGTAATGGATTTTTGGGGGTTTTTGGAAAAATCGTGGCTAGTTGGTAGAACCACTACCTTTTGTAGGGTCAATTTTATAGTTGCCACAATGGGTTTGCAATCACCCTAAGGTGGTTATAGTATCTCAACACATAACCACATAAGTAAATTATGTTTCCTCCCTAGAGTAGTTTTTAGGCTACCTTAGGGTGGTGTTGCAATTATCACTTATGAACAAGGGTAGTTCTGTGAGACTAGAATTAAGTGAATGTTTATTATTTATATAGACTACAAGATCAATTTTCTTGATTGACTAACTGATTGATGGTCTCTTTGTTTATTATAGGTGGAATTGATATGATGGATCAAATCCTAGGATCAAGAGTGTCTTCCTCAAGTCCTATCACTTCTAATGGCTAATGAGTTGGCCCTACTCAACCAAGTAGGGATATTTTATATCACACAATCAAGGATCACCCCTTCCTCTAGTCAATTTTGTGCAACTTTCTAACCTTATAGGGATCATAAATAGAACACTTTTATATTCCTTTAGTCCCTAGGAGAGTGGATGATCAATAACATGGATGTGTATAAGATCTCCAGTCTTCCCACAACTAGTTGATTAGCATCTATTTGTAATACTAACATTCATCATGAGACCCATAGCTAGGCAGAGCATTTTGGAGACATGAACACACCCAATATGGGTGTGAAGTGTGGTGTGAGTATTTCTTAGGTTGAGGGATTGGTTATCCCCAACCTAAAGAAGTAAATCATTGACATCTTTTCCTCCCAATTGGTGGGGGACAAGGTTATTGATAATCCTTTTTACAATTAGTCACTGATTGTATAACATATAGAGGAAAGAGAGGCTCACATTACTTAGAGCCAAGAGATGTTGATGTAGAATTATATGGATTTTTATCAAGTGGATTCCATAGTATAAATTTTTATTATCCACCTAACCATCATTATGAGTTGGGTTTATGATAGGATGATCCCTTACCAGATGGGGATGTTGATAGGGAAACTAAGGGATATCAAGGTGATCAGATGGGCAGATGTGGCACAATTTCATTTTTTACCCCAGACTATGGGGTATTTTATAATGGTGTATTTTATTTCCCTACCTTATTAGGACATGGTGGGATAATGGGATAATTATGAGGTCTATCTTATGGTAAGTATTAGGGCTACACAGGTTTAGGATAAGTTGCAACAAGTTGAGGCACATCTAGTGGATTGAGTGCCCTATTAATTTGGTATGCCCTATGTAAGAAACCTAACCATCCTTGTGGTAGTGTATAGGTGGACTCATGAGGTAAGGGATATAATACTGGGGTGATTAGCATGATATCTTCTAGTGAGATGGGTTCCTATCACATGACCAGCTTGATAGGCACTTGGAGTAGGAGGAGGAGGATAATTTATAGTTGGTTAATAGCCAATGGTTCCACCACCACCATCACCACCACCACAACCACTAGGCCATGCAAAAAAATTAGGGAGAGGGAGAGGGAGAGGGTGATCCCCAATAGTATATTGAGTTGGAGGATGATCTATATATGGATGAGGAGGTTGTGGACTATTTTTTTATTCCCAAGTCGTAGGAGGGAGATCCTTGTAAAAATTGTTGATTTAGTTCATTTGTGATTAAAACTCACATTTTGATTTCCTCTAGTTATTTAGTTGCTTTTACATATGTTCAATTTTCTCATGCCAGATATATATGGTTTATCTTGTATGTTTTGTGATTATAAATACTATGGGTACATGGAGGAATATGATCAGGGATACCCTTAATATATTTTAGTTGAGCACTAGATGAATATGGGACCAGTTGTTGGTATATCCCAAGATTCCTACAAGGATTGGGAACCATACATATGTGTTTTCCCCAACATATTATACTTCATCAATGATGAAAACATTGAGGATAGAGAACAACACTATGTTGGCTAGGGCAAGGAGAGTAGAGACCCTAATGGATACCATGGTGAGGGGAGGAGGTGGTAGAGCCTCTAGTCATAGGATATGGAGGATAGTATTGAAGGGAGGACCAAGAAAGTATCACCTTCTTTTCCAATAATAAGTAGAGAGTAGAGGAGTGATAGGAGGAGAGAAGAGTAGGATACACCATTAAATCCACAACCCCAAATATTCTCCTACCTCAGCACCCTCCTAGAAGAAGAGGATAGACCTTTGAGTCTTGTAGAAACATTTTAGATATGTAGGTTTTATGGACATGCTAAATGATTCTCCCTCCAAAGTGCATAACTAATAAGCTTTGTTCTTTAAATTTTATGTTACTACGTAGGGGCCCAACTAGTTGGGTCTAAATTTATGACTTCCTTTCTTTTTGTAAATCCAATTATCAAGCCTAATAATGAGGTCCCCAACATAAATTAGGTGCTTATGGGCATAACTATGAAACTCATAATATTTTTAGTGAGTTGTAACTAATCCCTATCACCTAATCATGGAATTTGGTGGTATGAAAATAGGCACTTCTAGGAATTCAAACACCCAATCATCATGAGTCTCTCCTAGAATAGGAAACATTATAATATAATCTTACATCCTATAGAACTAGTGGTAAGACATGTCCACTTTTGTATTTTCCCATGTTAGGTTACAACAGGTTGATGATGGCTCATCAAGATATGGCCCAAAATTGATTGCTTTTATAGAAGGGGGAGTATGTTTAAATTTGGGAATACTTGGGTGATTATGGGGATAAATTTTGATCATTATGGTTTCATTCATTAAATAACAACCCATTCCTTTTGGCACATGCATGACTAGGAAAGGACAAACATCTCAGGCAAGTGGTTTCAGACTGGTGTGGAAACTTGAGTGGTTACCCATATTATCATGACTAAGTCTTGAATGATCATGATGGTATTGGCATGATGAGTCAAATGGGGCATAATCATACTTTTATATTTATATCATGTGGATGTCTAATATGCTAGATAATCCATTTCTAGGTCTCTAATAAGTAGCATGTGAAATAATGGGAGGATTTGTGAAGGTGAAGTAATTTAGATATTGTGTCACAAATGGAGGAAGGGAAGAATATATGGGAGCTCAAAAGGATGCCTCTTTGGCTTTAGGTTTAGGTAAGTTATTACTTCTAGGAATGTGAAATGTTTTTTATTTGGATTTTTCTTTAGGGTTGGAAGGATATCCACATAGTTGGGGTCTCATTGAGATGTGGGGAGTAGTTCAATGTAATTAAGATCTTATTTTGATGAAAGATATGTTTGGGTTTAGTCATGAAACTTGTAATAATGTGGATAAGAAATGGAAAACAATATTTGAACCATTATTATGTGGGGTAAATCTTGTAAGAATTTGGTGAGTGATTGGTCATGATCCTTTTTTTGTATGATAGCAGAGAGAGGCCCCCTTTTGGGAATATAGGGGTCAATATGAATTCTAATGTTGATTTATTCTCTACCCACTATCACATTACAAACCCTATATTTAGTTATAGGGATAACTAGGGGAGGGGAAGTTATTTAACCAATCATAAATGGGCTTAGAACATAACAAGAAATAGGGCCAGGCATAGGTTGACATAAGATGGTTGACATCTCTGGAGGGAGAAATCTTGATGATTTAGGGATAATAGATAACCAATATGGTCCTATCATAATTAATCAATGAACATAATATAAATTATTTCAATAGTCACAAGGGTAGGGGTTAGATCGTACCATATCCCTATGTGATTATTATGCATGGATATCTTCTTGTCTCTAGATACTTATATGATATAAAGGTTGGGTAGGAAATACAACCCCTCATGGGGTTGTTGGCCCTGAGGTCTAAATAATCCATAGGTCCCCACCCTCCCATAGATCGAATGAAATAACTAGGGGAGTATCTTTATCCATGAGACTGATGATTTCTATGGTAGAGAGGGTGGAAACCATGTTACTAATGATGAGTTATGAGTGGGGGATATTTTCGATCATGGATGCACCCTTCTCTTTGGATTTATATTTTAGTAGGGTTTATGGTAATCCCTATCCTGTCTTTAGGATGACTACCTTAGGTTTTGAGGGTTCATTGAGATTGACCAATTACAGAGGCTTTATAAACCCAATAGTAGGTAGGTGATAATCGATGTGTAAATTAGGATACATTTGCATGTTAGTTTATAACATATGGACAGGTTTAGGATCCCCTTGGGATATGAACACATTTCCTAGTTTTAAAAAATAAATTTGTTAGAATAGGGTGGATGAAATAGCTTTCATTTGATGTATCTAGGGGCATCCCAAGATCATGTTTTAATTGGTGCACTTATCTATAACGTAGAATTTAGTTAGGACTATCTTAGGGCCCAAAGTGATTAGGATTAAAATTGTTAATATGGAAGTGGACTTGAGGCTATCATAGCCATAAATAATATTCCACCTTGTATAATAATTAGTTTCCCTGTAACCAAGTTTTTCAAGAAAGAAAAGGGGACTATGTTGATCGTCACTTCATTATCAACCATGGATTTTTTCATTTAATTATTGTAGCTCCATAATTTTAGAAATAAGGTTAGATCCCTCCTTCTAGATATCTCAAATTCAGGTGGGAAGCTACATATGTCAAAGAAGTACCCAAGGTTATATGATCCCTGACTAAGCATGAACATGTCCAAATCAATGTGGTTGATTTGGGCTTGTGGAGGAAGGGTGATGATAGATAAGTTCCCCAACTTGAGGGTATTGAGTGGGGAAAAATTATGAGTAGGAAAGTTTATAATTAGATATAATAAATAAATGTGAGATAACATCTTGGTTAATTCAGAGATCAAGTCATGGTTGCCTACAAGTATGGGAATGGACTCTATTTCTAAGATATTCAAGGGATGGAGGGTCATAGGACACTAATCTCTAGTATGAATGATGGTGTTTATCTCTTAATAAACTTCTAATTATATGACTCCTATCATCTGGGTCTTGCCTTAAACTCCCATTTGAGGAGCCACATCAGTGTTTAGTACCCCAAAGTAGATGCTTCAACATCATGAATTCCTGTCAGCATCAATTGGCTATGTTGAATAGGTTAACCTTATAGGGGGTGAGTTTGTTGTTTGGAAAAGGATTGTGGTAAATTTTAATGTTATAGTTTTGGGGAGAAATAGGACCATATGGAAGGGTTTGGTTGTTTACATGTGCACCTCCTAGGAACATATCCATAAATGTTTATCTTTGATCCTATAAGATTCTTTGTATGAAATTTTTATATTCTCGCCATCTTTGAGTGTCATGGAATATGACCCTATGGAAGAGGAAATAGATGTTGGGGTCATAATCCATAGGTTGTATGTTTTTTCCTTGTTGTCTAAGTCCGTATTGATGGTTCTATTAATAGTAACCTTGATTCTAAAATTGTGGGTATTATTCACTTTGTTGGTATTGCACATTATGAGGTGGTTGTCAATTGAAATCAACTACATGAATGGAAAGATGGGGGATTTGGTTACTAACCTTAACATTCTTGGCATTATTTTTTGGTGGATATTGACTATTATTTATGGTTTTTTATTTCTTGTCTTGATCAGTGATGCCATCAATGGTAACATTCCTATTACAATTCAATATCTTAGGACCTTGGTTATTTACATTGTTTAGGTTTGGGTTCATATTTTGAGACCCCCTATTAATTTTTTAGGGAGTGATGATGTGCCCATTGGCCCTATAGGTCCATCACCCATTGTCGATGGTTACATGGTCAATGTGTAATGCACTTTTGAGGGATTGTTCATATGATTGGTATGGGAACTTATAGATATCCTCCCTTGTTTCCTTACTAAGGGAATGGAGTAAAATATTGTGTAACTCTCATTAGTCCATGTTAGGCTTATTGATAGAGGAATACAAAACATGTCACCATATTGTGATGAAATATGTAGCTGACTCATTATATTATTATTTAATATGTAATAATTCTTATATACCAATCTTTAGGAGTTTTTTCATGTCGAATGCCTTGATAAATTCAATCATAAGTTGGTAAAAAGAGTCTATATATCCCTTGGGAAGATGGTAGTACTAGTCAAGTGCTATCCCCTCAAGAGTTTTGGGGAAGATCTTTGCTACAAACCCATCCCATGGTAGGAGGTCTCTGATGGTGGTAGCATAAGATTTTACATATGCATTAGAGTCCTCTTATCCTTCAAATTTAGGAAGATCTAATAGTGGATGTGGGAGAAGGACTCCTCATATGCTTGCATTGAGGGATTCCTTAAGGTATTTGGCCTAGGATCCCATGTTGTTAAAGTATATCATTGTCATGGTGAGGATAGAATGAGGAGGTGGGGTCATGTATGGGTTGGCCTAATAGCCACCAAGAGGTGTGGAAGAAGCTTAATAAGGTGATATGGAGTAAGCTAAGGAATAATTATCTAGTTGAGTAGATTTAAAATACATGAGGAAGTATGGATGGACATTGTGAGACACAAAAGGCATTGTGACTTATTTTGGAAAAGTGTACGTGGATTTTTGTGGTGGTACATAGGTGGTTTTCATGTATCCCAATGTTGTATAGGGAAATACATACCCCATCTATGGGTTTGGTTATATGTGAGAGGCATGTGGTTGGGAGGCATGGAGAATAATGGATTATTTATTGTCATGTTATTTTTTAGTGGTAGAGTATACATGTATACCCCCTTGTTGGGGTCTGACCAGGCCCTTGGTGGGGTGAATGAGTTTTGGATACATCAGTTTTGGGGACCCCATGCGTGAGGATATCTTTGAGGGGTTGGTGAGAGATGTGGTTCTATGGTAGTACTTGCTCTTACAATGGTGGGAACATGTAGGTTTGTCATTTTAGTGTGTTGTAAGTTATTTTTTAAATGGGATGAGAAGAGGGATGAGTGGGTACAAGAGGGTTTTGTCCTATCCCTTGGCTCAGAGTTTTTTGATTGATTTTTGGTCATGGATATGACCTACTAGGGTGTTAATGAGTTGACTTGGATTGGTGTTGGTTTTGAATTCATGGTTTTCTAATGTAGGAAGAAAATATGTGTGAAATGAGACCACATGAAGGGGTTGGTTTGGGGAGAAATCCCTAGGAGAGGTGTCATTAGTGGCCATTATTAAGTTGGAGTCATCTCAATTCCTACTAGGATGATAAGTGGTAGTTTGCATGCAATTGACCTCATCCTATAAATGATAGATCTTTCTTAATTAGTGATCATAATTGGTGATACTTTTTATGTCTAGGATATGCAAGCTAATAGATGGCCTCATGACCATGTGAGGAGTGGTTGTTCTTTCAATTTTAATGGTCATGGTCCTAGAGTTAGGATGGTTACTTTCAATTTTGGATACATCATGTATCTCTTGGATGATGACTTTGCTCCTTGTCTAAGTGTTATAGAGGGAAAAGTTATAGGATTGGTATTCCATGTTATTATTGATGGATGGGTTTTTCTAAATCATCATCATAGGTTTTATAGAGCTAAGATATATTCTCCTATATCCCTCTAGGCTAAGGGATCTACTAATATCATGTCTAGACATATTCTGGGGGTATATGGATACCCATAAAATAAATGGAAGGAAGGGAGATGGAGAAGATAAAAGGGGGAAAAATGAAGAAAGGGTTATACAAAGGATAAAGTCCTTCACATTGGGTTCATCAATTTATATACACATAAATTAGCACATGCTAATTTATGCACTTAACTCCCTGAGGTCTAGCCAAGGTAACCTATGTAATGGATTGGCTAGAGGTTTGGTTGATTGTTAATTGAAATGAGATTTGGCATAGGTGGTGGTAATGAGTTTTCATGATGGAAACAAAAGACCTCAATACCATCTCAGTGCTTGTTGAAAGAATCAAGCTATGTGGAGATAGAGCTATAAGGCTAAACCTAGGGAAATGAGGAATATTGAGCTAAATGACTCATAGAAGATCTACTTTGTCGGGTTCACTCTACCCAATCAATGTAATCCACTAAGTGTAAATAATATAAGATGAGGCTATACCTAAGGAGAAGAAGATGGGGTGGATGGGTGACTAAGATTGGATGACATTGTAATTATGTCTCTTATTTTATGGGATAATGATGATAGGTAGACCAAGGATGTTCTCTTGTTATTTTAAGGTGGTTAAGGAATCTATGATGAGGTGTGGAGTTGGAATGGGTTGAAATACCTCACATCTCAACTCAGTGTTAATATCAAATTACATGATGATGGTGGAACTAGGTGATCTAACTCTAGGGAATAGAACTGCCAGATAAGACTTGATGTTTCAGGAAGGGTCATACAAAAGAGACTAATTAGAAGCTAGGGAAAAGCATATGAACTTGTTCAAGAAATGGCTTATAAAGTGTGTTTGTTGGAATGTTGAAGTAAGGCTTGGTATTTTTTTGCTTGTGTAGATAGATAATGTTTATGTTAGATGTGTTTTCTTGTGTGTATGGACAAGGATTTTGGTATAGTTTGTTCACTTTCATGGATTGGCAAGGATTTTGGTATGGCTTGCATAAAATAACAAGGATTTTGACATTGTTTTTGTTTTGTTTTGTTGTTTTGTGGATTTTTTAGGTTTTTTAACAAATGAATACTTTATTTCTAAAAATAAATTACTAAAAGTAAAGGATAATAAAACTAAAAGAAAATGAAAGAAAAAATATTTTTTTTAATCCTTTTCCATGTTTTTGATGCATGTAATGGAATAGAGAATAAACTTATGTTATTATGCAATTTATTGATTTTTCCTAGATTTATCTGTATGCAAGCTTGATGAAATGTTTTTGTTTGTTTTGATTATTTTATGTGAAGTTAACTAAATGTATGGATTAAATATGTGTGTTTAGGTAGTATGATAAATATAATTGTTTTAAAATAGCATAAATGAAACACTTCTTATGAATTTTATTGTAATTAAACTAGGCTAGTTTTCCAACCTCTCTTATTTGCTACAAAACAAATTTTTTCCAAAGAACTAGTAGGATGAAAGCAAAAGATATAAGTTATAATTTTATATCTTAAGAAAGAGGAATAAAAATGCTTTTAACTCTTTAAAATAAGTAAGATCAACAATCCACTACCTTTATGAATACACCTACAGTTGTTTATGCTTCTATGTTTGCCTAGGTAATTGTTAAAATACAAGAAGTTTGCTTAGATCTTGAATAAAAGAAAAGTTGTCTTGGATGGAAATGAATTTAAGACTTTCTAATATCCTTTTTATTGGAATTATTGAAAATATGTGTTTCTAACTTGAAAGGAAACTATTCTATTAAGTGCAAGCATAAATCAAAACTAGTTATGTATTTAGTAGTAAAGACTAATGAAAATAAATGGGTTTATTTCACTATAAAATTTGCTTCTTTTCTAATTTTTAGGAATCTAATCTAATCACAATAACAATCTATACTAAATATAATTTATCAAAGAATACAAATATTAGAAATTAAAATAACTCCAACCTAATTCTAGAATAAATTAGCAGAAGTGCATGTAGTATGTTGATGGATAAATGCTCAACATGCTAGATCCATATCTAGTGTTGAAAATAGTCATTAATGTTTGGTTTTCATTATTGTCAAAGAGAGCATGTGGTACTAGTGTATTAATGATAAAAAATTTGTGTTTGATATCTTAGAGAATATATGGCACATTTTTAGGTCTATAAGGATAAATAAGAAGTTGTGAGGCATCCATATATGTCTTGGTCAAGCTCTGGTAATATCACTTGATAATTTGGAATGAGAAACACGCATATTTTAGCTAAACAAAATCCAGACCATCATTGCACATCATGAAGATATGAATGAACCAAAAAGTTTATGAATTTAATATAGGGTCTCAGAAAGTCAACTGAGGTCAAAAGATTTCATGGAGATGTTGTCTATAGTGATAAGAAGGTACCCTAAAAATTTGGACTCTTAAAGTTTGTTATAGATCAATTTATAAACCTTTAAAGTCTTTCTTATAGACTGTGATGGGCCAGTGACCATCAATGTTAACTTCATGGAAGTTTGAGGTCACTAGTCATTTGATCCAATGGTGAGTTTTCATCATCCAGATCTAGATCTAATGGTGTGTATTTAATCAAAATGTCAAAGAATCTAAGATTACACATGATGGTGACAAGTGTCACTATATCATTGAGTTGATAGAAGATCAACAGTTCACGGGCATTCATACTAATAGAGATTGATGGTGCAGGTCAAGTTAAAAGTCAAATTTGTAGAAGGCACACAGAGCTTCCAAGTGGCATAATCATGGGAGTTCTAATCTAAGATCAAGAGTGAGTGTTGCAAGATAAATATTGAGCTACTTAGAAGAGATTGATGGTGTGTATTTATCCATAGTTTCTAGGAAGCATGAGATGAGGTTAAGGTAATCAATGTTTAGTGTGTGTTTAGTGACCATTGGAATTCAAATATTCAAATTTATGATAGAAAATTAGTGATTTGTTTTTGAGATATAATTTTTGATCCAAGATGAATTTATTGATGTGGTAAAAAGAAAAGTTATAGAGGACTTCAAGGTACATCCAGTGAATCTAGTTATAAGGTTTAAAAGTTTTTATAGGTGAAGATATGGAGCTTTAAAGTTGACTATTTTTTCGTTCATGGTGATAGTGTGTATAAAATAATGTTTAAGTATTTTGTGATTTAGAAAAAGATTGTTTTGATAGGAGTCATCACCTGACTATGTCTTAGAGATCATATGGAGTGGACCCATGTAATTTAAATTTATCTTATGTTCTTACTTTGCTCGATTGAGTGATAAATGGGTGAATAGGTCTCCATGAGACCTATGAGGGCCACTAAGGTCTAATTAAAAGGTGTAACTTCTTAAGTGTGACCCATAGATGCTATGGCAAACATATGACAATTTATTTGAGTTATGTCTTAGTATTATAGATGTCTTAAGGGTTAAGGTAAGTCGTATGGATGACCAAGAAGTTGATATGCATGAAGACTCTATAAATAGTAAAGACTAAGGCAATGGTTTTTAGACTTGAATGAGCACATTTTGAGAGAGTAAAAGATAGAAAAAAGGAAAGAGATTAGAAAGAGTGTGCTCAATGGATGGATTTAAGTATAGAAAAAATTAAGGATGAGAAAAGAAGACCAGAGAGATATAAAAGAGGTGTTTGGATGCATTGATTGTATGATCAAGTCTGAGTGTGTGTGAATAGTTTGAAAAAGAGATGTTATACATTATTTCTCCAATAATATTGGAATGCAATCAAAGTTATAGAGTTGTTGATTTCATAGGTGTTGTGTTGATGCTCAACATATATAATAAGGGGGTTCTTATTCATACTTAGGGGTGGGTGCTCTTTTTGAAGTGGGTACTTCACTAAAAGGTCTCATGTTTTTGATCATCTCATAGGATAAGTAGTCCATGTGTTTGCAGAGTTGAGAGTGGGTTTTATTCCCCAAGAGTCCCACGTAGATCAAGTGTTATGTGTGTGATCTTGAATTATCTTGCTTATTCATTATTATGAACATCTTGTATGCTTTATGAATGATTTTAGTCATTGATTAATATTTTTAAAGGATTGCAATTAAATTTTGAAATATCTTACATCACTGATTCACTCCCCTTTTAGTTATTGTACCTCTAATAATTGGTATCAAAGTTAGACCTTCTATGTAAGTTTAAGACTTGAAGGTTATCCAAGGTGCATTATGGTAAGTTAACTGACGGGTTTCTCTAAAAAATAACACCATTGTTCAATGGGTTAAATTATGCTTTTTGGAGTACAAGGATGAGTACATACATCATGTCTCTAGGGTTAGATATTTGTAAATCTATCATGGATGGTTATACTACACCAACAATGCCTCCAACTAGTGTTGCTGACAAGAAGTTTAGTGAGAATAATTTAAAAGCTATGAATGTTATCATTTTTGGTCTATCCGAGGTTGAGTTTACCAAAGTGATCCATTGCAAGTTTGTTAATGAAATTTGGGTCAAATTACAAACTATCTATGAAGGAGACTCTAAGGTAAAATTGGCCAAGTTTCAAACCTATTGAAGGTAATTTGAAGGTCTCAAAATGAAGGAAGAAGATATTGTGGCATCATATTTTATAAGGGTTTATGAGGTAGTAAATATGATCAGAGGTCTTGGATAGATAATTGATGAAGATAATATAGTACAAAAGGTATTGAGGACTCTTACACTCAAGTTTGATTCAAATATTTATACTGTAGAATAAAGTCATGATGTCACTTAGATAAATATGGATGAACTGCATGGCATCCTTACTACCTATGAGATGAGAGTTGATGAGGATAGACCTCCTAAGAAGGAAGAATCATTCAAGGTGATTAAGGAGACAAAAGTCAAGAAGAAGAAGTTAAGTCTTGAATATTTTGATCTTAATGAAGATCAACCTGAATCCATGATTTTAAGAAAATTAAATGTAGGATCAAGTAAATATGGAGGAAAAATTCCTTTCAAATGTTTTTCATGTGGTAAAGTTGGTCATTTTTAAGCTATATGTCTAGGTATAGACACGTTTGAACACAAAAAATATCATAATGAATCTCATGAGGATGAACACAAGAAATATGAGGATCCTAGCAAATACAAAAAGTTCTTTAGTAAGAAAAATGGAAAGGAATCATACAAAGGTAGTAAGAGCCTTTACCATGAAGAAGATATTAGCTCATCTATCAAAGAAGAAGTAAACACATCTGACAATGATGATTATTTTCATAATGGGGACATGGAGACATTTTTCATAGCTCTTAATGATGATGAAGGTGAATGTTATTTAAGCAAAGATTTATTTGGTGGAGATAGATTATAAGAAGAATATGATAAAGTCACTCTTGAAGATAAATATCTAGATACTATGGAAGAAATGAAGTTACTAAAAATAAAGAACAAAAAACAAGATTCCTTGATCAAATCCTATGAGGAGAAAATTGGACTTTTTGATGGTAGGTTGAATAATGAAGTCAAGGAGCATGATGAGATCACACAACAATTTGAAACTGAGGTTTTTTCTCTTAATGAAGAAGTAAATAATAAATATGAAGAGTGTATCATGTATCAATAAGAGATAGAGTTTTTTTAGATGAAACTAAACCAATATATGAGCAAAGATATAGATAATAAGGATGAATTGATGAATGCTCTTGAATATCTAAAGATTGAGAAGAAAAAGAACAAAAAAATGATGTCACAAATCAAGGACTATGAATAATAATTTATTGTGTTTGAAGTAAGATTGAATGAAGACACCAAGGAACATGAATATATATTCAAGTATCTCAATTGTCAATTGGAAATCCTATCCACAAGTTTGAAAGCTAATGATGATGAGTGTTCAAGGTATGTGATTTAAAATGAGTTATTGAAATTTGATTTAGAAAATAAATCTAGTAAGGTGAAGTCATTTATGAAGTTTGAAAAGATCTCAAATGATCTTGAAAATATTATGAGTAGTCAAAAGCATGAAAGTGATAGAACTGGTCTTGGATACAAGGAAGAAAAAAAGCATGTAACTCAAGATAAGATAAAGGCTGATGTGAACAAGGAAAATCAAACTTTGAATATCAATAATCAATCAAGGAATGAAGGTATTGGAAGAATGAATAAAAATTAGATTAGACAACCAAATGATATGAGGTATGCAAATTTCAATGGTCATTGTTACTCCTGTAATCAATTTGGTCATAGGTCAAAACACTGTAAAATATCCTCAAAGAATGAATTTACATGGAATTATGAGAAAGACAATGGGAATAATGAATAACATCATCACTCAAGGAAATAAACACGTTCACAAGGAAATAATGACATATTTTGCTACAAGTGTCAATGATTTGATCATATTTCAAAGTTTTGTAATATCTTCATTAGGAGACCAAATGATCAGATACATGAACACATTCATGAAATTGAAAAGAATCATCATATGTCTTAATCACAAGGTATGCACAATCTTATAAATTTAATTTGTTTCAAATGTCATGAAAGAGGTCATATAGCAAGATTTTGCAAGAATGATCAATATTCTACTTTAAATATTAATCCTAACATGAAGAAGAATCATAGCGAATAGAGGCCTAAGTAGGTAAATGAAATATAGGCTCAAAATGGATTGTTTTCCATGATATAATAGGGAATAAGTTAAAGTATCAATAAATAATCCTTATCTTCCCAAATGGACAACTAAATCAAGTAGGATCCTGAGATAAAAGAAAATACTAAGGTTGAGAACTCATTCAAAGAGAAGTTGAAGATGAGGAAGGACTGAAAGTCAAGTGAGAGCATAGAGATATAAAAATCTATTGAGTTTTTGGATATTTAGTCCCTCCATGAAAAGTGGGTGTCTCTACCTATGCTTCTTAGGAGACATATTTCTTATGTATGGAATAAAGTGTGTGTGCTCCAGGTAATGATCAAGATACCAATCAGTTCAAAGGTAGGTTATTTTCAATTTGATAATATGCAAGGTGTTTTTGGATAAGAGGGAGATAAATTAGTTAGCTTCAGTATCTTGAATAAGATGTACATGATGTAACGGGGAACATATATGAATATGCTTCAGTCTTGATAGAAGTGTGAATATGTCTGCTACAGTTGTGAATTCAAGAATATTGGCATGATAACTTGATCAAACCAAGTCATATATTTTAACAAGGTATTGAATCATCATGCATGAGCAAAGAGATATTGTGAGTTATATAGGTAGACATTTCCAAGGATCAAAAAATTCCAAGTTCAAATTGGTGAATGTTAAAGGGGGAGCAATTGATTCATATGCTTGAAAGTTTTTAAGTACCTTGAGCATCTTAATAGTAATTGAATGCATATATATTGTTGAGGAATGTTTGTTGGAATGTTGAAGAAGAGACCCTTTTTCATTAATGTCAAAGGGGGAAAAATATCAGAATGAAGGAGCTCAATTTAAATAAGTAAGAAGTCATTTTGAGGGTATTTTTCCATAAATGACAAAGGGTTAGATTATTGAGCATAGTCATTAATGTTTGGTTGTCATTATTGTCAAAGAGAGCATGTGGTACTTGTTGACCAAATTTGACCCCAATTCAAATTTGGATCAACCCCTACTATTTTAAACTTTTGAGGAAAGTTTCATATGTCTTATGGGGTCTTTTATTGTCCTATATGTCCACTTGCCCTTCCCCTAGTCCTTGTTGAAGTCCATTCTCCTAGTACTAGCCTAGTCAACAAAATTCAATGTTGGTTAACCATGGTAAAAATTATTCAAAGGTTTTATTTATTTGGAAATGTCCTAAAATATCCTTTGATAGGTTTCTATGTGTCTTCAAGTCATAAATTGGCCACTTGTTAGGTCTCATGTGCTAAAAGGGTCATTTAGCCACCTATTCAGCGTAATTAAATGAATTTTAATGACTTTAAAATTAAAATATTTGTCACCAAGGTGGATGAGAATGTGGAGAAGGTAAAATGATGTCATAATTGATTAGGTAATAGTAAGAAGTCTATTATGATCAAGAAATGGTAGTTTTTCCTTAAAAATAGGAGTTTTTGTAGCACTTGTATGGAATTCTCAAGTCCATAATCAACTAAAAAGTTGGGAAGAGTAAATTTTCACCTCCCATCATCCATTTCAATGCCTAGTTTTTAATAAGAATGCAAAAAGTTTCATCTGCAACTTGTTTTCCTCCATTTTTACTTGGCAAGCAAATGAGTAGCTTCTTGCACTTGCCATGGGTTGTACATGTGGAATTGGGAGGAGTAATTATGGGGGTAGATATAAATCTCAGTTAAATTCACTTTAATAGTAATAATTTTCAATTTTGTGCCTCCTTTATGAATAATCAGTTTGACTCCAGGCAACTTTTTATGAAATTAAATTTAAGAGGGATATAGTTTATATTTGTTTATTATTTTTAGAGATATATAGAGATGTGTGACTTTTATGAAGTGTTTTTAGGTGGGATTAATTCCCTATATAATGTTTTTTATTCATACAATTACTTCACTTTCAATGCCTTTAAGGGAGAATTCCATATTGTGCTTATTGCTCAAAGTTTGCATTCATGGGCATGTAAACTGAGTTTTACAACATAGAAGATGGTTCCATGGGATGATAAACTTGATTGGATACATGTTTTAAAGGTGTTTCATTCAAATCCATTATGATATATTATTAAAATTCTTCAAATCCAATTGTCTATACTCCTTTGTTCACTACCTTGCTTGCAAAGTGTGCTTACAATCACTTTATGTTTGAGGTCCAGGAGGATTGTATAGAGTTGATATGGTAAAATACATGGTGGAATTAATGTTTGAAGATACAAAATTACCAAAGAGACATGGATTTCATGTTATTAAGATAATAATTCTATACCAAGGAAAGGTTTCACTTCAAAAAGACTGATCAGACTACATTAGGTTCTCAGTCCCTAAAGGACCAAAATAGAGGTCCTAAGGGTTGTTATTATCTCTCAAAACATGTATCCTTGAGTTTTTAAGACCCATAACTTAAAACTATTATTATATATAGTGAGGATAAAATATATTCCAATTTTTAGGATCAGAGAGTGAGTGAATACGTGAGTTTTCAAGCTTTAAAAATGGCCAAAAAACACTAAATTTTGCTAATGGAGTCTATAGGACATTGTCCAAAAAGTTAATTTTGCACTTCATTTTGATGATATTGGACTATGATATCAGTTTTAATGATTATAATGTCTAAAATTATTATTTAAAGCTAAGAGGTCATGAGAGAAGGATAAATCCAATGTCTTAAACCCCAATATATGTTTTTCTATCTATACACAAGACTGTGAGGAATCACCTACAGGCAGAAAAGGGTAAGGTTTGTGAAATAAGTGTGGTAATGAACAAGTTGATGAGATTTCATGGTTTTTAATCAAAAAATTAATTCTATGCCATTATACGCACCATGATCAAGTCCATCTTGACCTAGAAGACACCTACAAGCCTAAAATGAATGAAAAAATAGCCACATACAGTTGAGCATATAGTGGATTGAGGATTATGGCATTTGGAGAAGTGTTAATGAAATTTAGGGTTGATAAGGTTACAATGTAAAAATATAATGACTTTAATAATCTAAATGAGTTTTTAAATCATAAATAAATACCAAATTCATGCCATTCTCACCTTAAAATCACCTACATGTAGGGTCCTAGGACTGTCTCAGTCCATGAATGACAGTGAAACAATTGGAGGTCCGAAGGGGTCAAAAGGATAGGTTTAGAGATGAGTCCAAATTTTCATGAAGGTGAGTAAAAAATTAATATATAATTTTTTAAAAACTTTATGATGACATCCAAATAAATTCACCTAAAAGGAGATACCCTATTCACTGTCATAGTTAGATAGGGTCATAAGCAAGAGAGGGACATGATGAGAGTTTGATGCCCAAGGAAAATAAGGAGAGTTTAAATTAGTATAATGTGGATTCCTAATGATAAAATTAAGGAAATGATATGTCCAAAAAATCCTCAATCCACCTAAGGCCCTTTTCTCATAGCAAAATGGACTCAGTTAGTACAGACAGGGTAGGGAAAACCTTGTTTCAAGAGGCGAGTTTGGGGATTCCACTTAGGATAAAGGTTTTGAGTGGAAACCTAGGTTTGAAAAGAATTAAATTATTGTAATTAACATTAATGAACAACTTGGATGAATCAAATAGGTTTGGAAGGATCATCCACGAGGAGGTTTGGATAAGAATAGGCAAAAATAATGTTTTTCACTCTTTTTTGAGAAGATTGAGATGGTTAGACCCCATAAACATGGAATAAAACAAAACCATTTGGTAAAATTTGTCATATTGCCTTTTTAATATTTTAAAATACTCACTTTTCCCAAAAAAATGCCTAGTACTCTCTATTTTGTATCAGAGCAGGGGTAGTCCCTTCATGCACAAGAATGGTAGTTTTGGTGAAAAGTGAAGAATGGTGAACCAGAGACCAATTGGGTTAGTAAATAAGGTTTTAATAACTAGGGGACACATTTGGAAATTGTTGATGGTTAAAATTATGCTTTTTTCTAACACCAACAATGGGAAGTTTCAAGATGTGGGACTTACGACTTGAAACAACCTCTAGATTTTTAAGAAGCTAGTCTCTTCTTTATATCAAGTGTATACTGGGAAAAGGGATAGGAATTTTAATAGAAACACAAATGAAAGAAAGAAAATCTAACTATGGTGATGCACCTAAATGTAATTCAACCTTAATCCTGAGCATAGTGAGACTATATGTAAGATTTAATTACATTTAAGAGTAAACAAGTGCATGATCAATGTAAAAGATGGAAATAATAGAAACAGAGGCTCACAGCATAGACTGATTTTGTAGTGATACAAAAAATATCAACAAAGGCATAGGGTTCAATCTTCTTATTTGAATTCTCCAGTCACATAAGAGGCACAAAAACATGCACAGTTATATAAATCTTCCAACTCAAGAAAATGGAACAAAGGCAAATGACATTCCTATTCATAGCTCTAGAAAGTCTAAAACTCTTGACAACATAGCCTAGACTACTTTTGCAATGACATAGAAAATATCAAAAAAGGCACAGGATTCAATCTTCTTATTAATTCTCTAGTCACATAAGAGGCATAGAAACATGCATATTTACATAAACTTTCCAACTTAAGAAAATAGAACAAAGGCAAATGATATTCCTAGTCGTAGCTCTAGAAAGTCTAAACTCTTGACAATAATTCTCTCAAAAAATTCTCTCTGGTATTTGATGATGATCATTCTAGTGATATTTGCACCCTTATTTATAGCCTTGGATTCACTCTGGATTGTCTGCTTGTTCCCAATCTAACAACCCAACTAAAATCTAACCGAATTGGAAGTGTCTAACAGAATGTTGGGAAATAAACCGGAAGCACACAATTGATTACCAAACCAAGCAACTTAATATGCGGAAATTAACCAGATTCACCAAGTAACTAGAATTCAGAATAACACATGATATGAGAGACAATACACAAATTGTATTAACACTTTATACAGAAAAGAATACAATAAATAAGATACCACTTCTTCTCCACCACCTTACAGAGGTTTCCCACACCTCAAGTGAACAGTAATTCTTCTCCCCAAAGCTCTCCCTCTTAGGTCCCAACACCCAACTCAAATATAGAGTTGGTGTTCACCTCCTGTGCTCCACGCACACCACAAGTGCTCCACACACTCAAACAAGTACTCCACGTACTTCAAGTAGATCTCCCATGAACCTGCAACAACCTGCAATTCAACAGACCATACTTATGGAAGGAACTCCCTTGCCTTCCTCTTTGCTCTATCTGAGTACACACCTGTACTCCAATTAGATCCTGCCTGATACTGCTCCCTATTGTGTTGCTATCTATATGATCCTGCACACCTGCAAATCAAACCCAGTTCTGCTCACCTGTGAACCTTGACCTTGTACACACATACACCTACAGATCAACGATCTTACTTACCATGTAGATCTCCTATATAGGCCATGCAATTGCGACCAAGATCCTACACACCTAAAGAATCCTGTTGACTCTCCAAAACCAGTACCCACCTGGTACTATGGAGCTAGGAGGAACACCCTTGCTCACCTCACACACAGAAGGAACAAACTTTGCTCAACTCAAACTAGAACACTTTTCCAATACAACCATGAGTCTATTATATAGATCTCATCCAAACAATGATTAGACATCTAATTACAATAATTAGATCCACAACTCTCAGTCTAAAAATAGATCTAAACATGCAAACACTTGGTTCATTAGCTAACTACCCGTAATAAGCTCGCAGTCGAACCACACAGGTGACCGACGTCGGTCCCTGTCTGCCTGGAGGTGACCGACGCCGGCCGATCCCTGACCGACGTCAGTTGCTTCTCTTCACTATCCTGCCGATGTCAGCTGATCAAACCGACGCCGGTTGCTCTGACGCTCAGCAACCTTCAGCAACCCCTCCAATGGCCTTCTCCATGTCTGCATCAGTGAAGCTTTTAGCTCCACAACCTAACAATCTCCCACTTGGAGATAAACAGCTGCACTGTACCTGTACCTATACTCTGTCTAATCTGTTTCTTGGTTTGTATCCCTCTTCAAGATCAATCCTGAAGACAACCCACCACACAACCTATGATGTACCACCTGTCATCTGAGTACCCTGCCACATCCGAACCTACAAAGACATGTAGTGAAGTCTTGACCCTGCATAGCATGAATCCCTGTTGTCGGTCCCTCTCAAGTACCTGAGAACCCACTTCCCCGAATTGGCTCCTAACTCTCTGACAGCTCCCACTGCATGGGAATACTCAGGTCTATACTAGACCTCATGTGATTTTGGACACTGTACCTGTCCAGCCCTTAGTGTGCTCTGGCTCTGCATCCTGAACCTTGCCAACACCTGATTCACATTAGCTCCCACTCGAGACAAAATCAACCTGTGATCTCCATGTCTCCCATGTCAAAGAATTTTTCTGCTCCAAACTCCTCATGACATGCCACTGAACTAATCTTACCCTTAGCTCAGCAAAACCCTGTATGTACAATCCTGCTAGAAAAACATACCATCTGCATACAGCAATAGAATGATGTCATGACTCATCATCCTCCTAGTAAGGCAAACCATAGTTGTTACCTGACATTGACTGAAGCCATGCTTCGTCCTCCACCTGTCAAAACCTGTACCACTGTCCTGCAACTCCTCAAGACCATGTACCTGGTCTTCCGTCTCACGTATCTATTCTCTCTATTCTTTTACTAAGGAATCCATTCATCTCTGTGCTTTCATACCTGCTGGCAACCCTACCAAAACACACCTGTTTGGTTCTCTTCCAAGGAATCACATCCTCATCCATGCCAAGCTCACACCTGTTTCCTGGATCCTTCCTGCTCTACAATCAGCAACAAGTATAAAGAAGAGGAACAACGAATTTGAGGGCCTACTTACGCCTTCAGTCCTCCGTATGGGTGTTTGAGACTCCTTGACAGCGTGCTGTCCACCCAAAATCCGTTACAGTGACCGACCTCAGTCACCCCACAGTCTGCATTCGACCGACGTCAGTTCCCATGTGTCTGTCCCTAACTACTGACCCTACCGACGTCGGTGTCCCTGCTGCCGACGTCGGTCCTCCTGACCGACATCGGTCTTACCTACTACCGACGTCGGTCCCATGACCGACAACGGTCTTAACCTGCCCGACATCGCCGGCTTTAGTCTGCACATGACCGACATCGGCACCTGTCTATTCGACGTCGGTTCCTCCTGACCGACATCGGTATCTGTGTTCGCCTGTGAGTGTTGACTTTTTACCCGTGAGCTCCTTTGAATCAATACCCATGTCCAAACTGCCCTGCTCAGAAGTATCCAACCACATCCACTGGGTTCTATCCGCCATCTCCTCCAAGAACACTAAGGCTTTCCAGTTCTTAAGCCTGTCAAATATATCTGTCTTCTGCTTAAGAACGTGCATCTCCTTCCTGCTCATGTGACCAAGCCTACAAAGCCACGTCTCTGCAACAAAAGAAGAATCAGTAATATAAACAAGTAGATAAAGGGTACCTATTTTCTTACCACCAGCTAATTCAAGTGCATCCGCTGTGAGAGTTTTTGTGCATCTCTCATCACCCAATCTTTCTAAAGAAATTAGCCATATCTCCAAACCTGGGACCTGCATGACCTTCATCAACACCTGTGTGTTGGCTGCTTGTAATTTCATCTTCACTTCCCCTTTGCCAATTCTTTGGCAAGGCTTACCAGCTCCTCTACCTGGGGCTGCATGGAAAGAGGCAACCGAATCTTTTATCCAAGATTCAACTTTATCCAAGAAACCTCCCAGAGCAACCTGTGCAACAACACCTGCTACATCTGCTTCTTCAGTTCCTTCATGCTGATCTACTACCAACCAAAAATATTCTTTTACCTGCTCTTTCTTTCCATGGGACCGTAAGTAACCATCTGTGCTTTTCAACTCCTCCATTCTTAGCTTACTTTGATCTGCTGTTGCTCTACTCCCACTCAATCAGAAACCCTTGAGAGTGACCTGTAACCAAACACAAAACTTGCTTCCTACAACCTTAGCTCTGATACCACGTGTTGGGAAATAAACCAGAAGCACACAATTGATTACCAAACCAAGCAACTTAATATGCAGAAATTAACCAGACTCACCAAGTAACTAGAATTCAGAATAACACATGATATGAGAGACAATACACAAATTGTATTAACACTTTATACAGAAAAGAATACAATAAAGAAGATGCCACTTCTTCTCCACCACCTTACAGAGGTTTCCCACACCTCAAGTGAACAGTAATTCTTCTCCCCAAAGCTCTCCCTCTCAGGTCCCAACACCCAACTCAAATACAGAGTTGGTGTTCACCTCCTATGCTCCACGCACACCACAAGTGCTCCACACACTCAAACAAGTACTCCACGTACTTCAAGTAGATCTCCCATGAACTTGTAACAACCTGTAATTCAACAGACCATACTTATGGAAGGAACTCCCTTGCCTTCCTCTTTGCTCTATCTGAGTACACACCTGTACTCCAAGTAGATCCTGCCTGATACTACTTCCTGTTGTGTTGCTGTCTATATGATCCTGCACACCTGCAAATCAAACCCGGTTCTGCTCACCTATGAACTTTGACCTTGCACACACATACACCTACAGATCAATAATCTTACTTACCATGTAGATCTCCTATATAGGCCATGCAACTGTGACCAAGATCCTACACACCTAAAGAATCCTGCTGACTCTCCAAAACCAGCACCCACCTGGTACTGTGGAACTAGGAGGAACACCCTTGCTCACCTCACACACAGAAGGAACAAACTTTGCTCAACTCAAACTATAACACTTTTTCAATACAACCATGAGTCTATTATATAGATCTCATCCAAACAATGATTAGACATCTAATTACAATAATTAGATCTGCAGCTCTCAGTCTAAAAATAGATCTAAACATGCAAACACTTGGTTCGTTAGCTAACTGCCCATAATAAGCTCGTAGTCGAACCACACAGGCGACCGACGTCGGTCCCTGTCTGCCTGGAGGTGACCAACACCGGCTGATCCCTGACCGACGTCGGTTGCTTCTCTTCACTATCCTACCGACGTCGGCTGATCAGACCGACGCCGGTTGCTCTGATGCTCAGTAACCTTCAGCAACCCCTCCAATGGCCTTCTCCATGTCTGCATCAGTGAAGCTTTTAGCTCCACAACCTAACACAGAAGATATTTCATAGATTTTGAAACGCTTTGTCTTTTGGCAGTTCATTGGCTAAAATAGATTGTAGGACACTCCCTTCTCTTAAAAAAAAGATAACACTTAGCCAATTCATTGAAAACATTCTTATTACTTTAGGAGACATTAGAGGATGACACTTGGTGGGTTTCACAACCTTACCAATAACACATGACACTCTCCACTTTACCTATACTCTTACTATATCTTTGCTCAAGAACATTCTACTTTTGACACCTATCACAATCTGCTTTACCTCAAAACTTTAACAGCTTAAAATAAAATAAGACCCATAGCCTTTCTTGCCTGAGCAACTTGAAAAGGAGCATAGGGAGAGGTGGTGATTTCCACTTTTCCTCAACAAAAGACACATGGTGATCTCTGCTTTACTTAACTAGGAATATGTGGAAATCTTCACTACTTTGAACTACCTTTTGAGGAATTTGTGGAGACACAAGTGGTATTTCATCATATTTCCAATGTGTATCTTGCATGAACAAATGTTAAGAGGGTTAGTCACTCCAAAACCCTCTAAGAAGCTTGATTTGAACCCAATGAGAAAGAAAGGACAAAAAAATAACTCAAATGGATATTTAAAAATTGAAACTCATTATTAATACTTTTATAACTCTCATAATATCCACCTCATGCCAATGGTCTATACCTTCAAGTACATGGTTATACAAAATAGGCCAAGAAAGAGCATTTTATGCTAGAATAGGGGTCTGTACAGATTATCAAGACTCAAATTCAACATGAAGAATAATGAAGAGATGAAAAAACTTAATCTTAGGATAATTTATTATTTCACATGTGTGGGAGCACAAAATATGCATTTTTAGTCTTCTAGGTTAAAGAGGCCTAATTAGGCCTAATTGGGAGGACTAATGGATCAACAAACACACTTGACTTAGGTGTTGAACCATGAAACTTGGAAAAAATAATAATAGAGGAAAAGGGTACTCAAAAATGGTCTCATTTAGTCTTTTAAGTCCTTACATTATCATACACAAGTGGACTTATGCAAAAATAGGGCTACAAGAGGACTAGGCCTAGAGAAGGCTCTATAAGCAAAATGGGGTCTTGGTGTGAGTTTAATGGTTCTAAATGGATTGTTTATAGTCCAAAATGATGTAAATAGGCCTTATATGAAGAAAAATTTCACAAATTTAGCTAAATATAAATTTTAGCTATTTTGGCCAAATTAGGCCTAATGAGACAAGGAGGCCTTATGACACCTAAGAGGGGAATTGATGATTGTAGGTAATGTAACTATTTGAGATGCTTCAAGATAATTTAAAAGTTTCCTTTAAATTAAAATGTCACTATACAATATATCTCATGATCAAATTCTTGCCTTTTACCACTTGCCAAGAAGGAGTTTCAAACCCATGAAGACGACAATTTTTCAAAGGAGAATGATTGAGGAGTTTCAATGCCACATGTAAGGAAGGAGATCAATTTGGAATGGACAAATGTTCACATAAGTTTCATAACTCCTTTTCCACCTCATTTCTAAGCTTTTTATTTGATCTTCACCTTTGGACACTTGTCTTTGTGCCTCTTCAACTTCTCTCTTCTCTCTCTTATTCTAAGTTCTATAAATACAATCCATTTTTGGCTTTGCTAGGGGATTAAAACTCTTGGTATGGTAAATTCCTACAAAAATTGTACCTTTAATTGTATTTAATATAATGAGAAGTAAGCTGGTTATACTCTAAGTCTATTTTCACTATGTGTTGAAGTGATCCATCTTGAATGTCAAGTACAGATTGAGTTCATCTTATTTTCATGCAATCCTTGAATGTGTCACTGAAAATAACTTATCTCTTAATAGGTTTCATGAAGTGTATACTACTGTAATAGAATCTTAAAGTGTGTATGAGTTTTTTAGTGTAATATCTGACCTTCCCTTCACTTGCCTTCATTTGTTGAGTTGTTATTTGCCTTCATGAGAAACACTAATGCTAGGGAGCTCCATTAATGGTGTTGAGGCTACTTTGGTTGTCATAGTTCATTATGAAAAATCCAAGTGTATGAATAAAATCAACTCTTGGTGTATCACTTCCTAGTTTAGGTTTGATTTATGTATCTTTATCTCCCTTTTCACCCATAATAGGTAGTTTTAGTAGCATAATCACATCAAGTAATATCTAGGGAGCTAGCCCTTTCAATCCTAGAGATTCATATCTCTTATTAGTTCCCACAAACTTGAGAGATGATTCAATGTTGCATTAAATTTTATGAGTTTCATATAATGTCCTAGGGTGCACAATTTGATGACAATAGTTTTGGCATGCCAAGTGGGACAATTTACAAATAGCGGGAAGATTGTTGGTGCGTATTCTCTCTTATCAGCTTTTGGAAGCATCTAAGTAATCACAAATGGTGAATCCAAATGAATTTATAGTTGTAAGCAACCCAAGTATCTATTACTGAATATTTTGATCAATTATTATCTTTTCATGTGACTTATGAAGTTGATTTGGATGGCTATGAGGATAACCCTTACCATACACCTCCCTATCAACCATTTTATGACCCTTTCTATCCTTCTCAATAGTCCTATCAAGAATACCATCCTCCCTATGAGTCATGGCAGTCCTATGGTCAACCTAGTCCCTTTTCAAATGAGTATGCTATTTTTTACCATCCATATGACCCATATTCACCTCAACCTTGTCATGAGGATTCAAGCAACACCATTATTTGGGAGGCAAAATATGAAGCTTTGAAAACCTTGCTTGAAGAAGTTAAACAACCCAGTCACTTTGTCCAAGATTACTACACCTCTCATTCTCAAAATGTGTGGGGTAGTTATGACAAAGTTTCTAGAGTTGGAAGATCATATGAGTGTGCTAGATAAGTGTTGTGATGAAAATATTGGTGGTCTTGTGGATTGGTTAAGATTTTTAGTTAGATTGTTAATGGACATGTTGGGGTATGTTGAGGAAGAGAATCAATATGTCATTAGCAAAGGATTATCTCTGAAAGGAAATGCTTTTCAATGGTGGATTGATAGGTTAGAGAAATGGGAAACTCAAGAGGATATGAAACAAGTTTTAGATGTAAAATAATCTCCAAAAAGCTATGAAGAGCCTCAATAAGATGAGGAGGATGATGAAAGCTTGTATGAAGAAGATTTATTTCCTATTGCTCATCCTATCTTACCTCTCCCTCAAGATCTCATTCAAGAAGTTTCACCCATCTCCATGCCCATCCATGAACATCACACTCCATCCCCAACCAATAGACCTATATATATCTCTTCCACCATTCCTCTCCTTGAAGAAGAACCTATTCAATCCTTAAAATATCTTGATAGTTCCAAGCTTCCAACTTGGGACCAAACTATGAAGTCTTGGGGAAATAAAGAGGTTAAAGGAGAAGTCCAATAAGATGATGAAAATCATGAGGTGGCTAAGGAAGAAATTAATGTGCCCTCAACCCAACAAAACCTTGTTACTATCCAAGAGTCATTTTAAGAGCTTTCTCTTTCTTCCATATCTATTCATGAGCCTCTCACTACACCTTACATTATTTTTTCAGCCCATTCATCCATTTTCCACCCTTCCACCCCATCTCTTATTGAAGAATAACCTCTTTTAGGGGAATCATAAAAAGAGGAACAAATTCAGTTTATATCAAAGTAAGAGAATGACACAAGTGATGATGAAGGGCTATCAAGAATAACTCACCTATCTTGAACCAAGATAAAGAAGACTCAATTAAAGTAACAAGTGTTCATAATAATGATGGGGATAGACTTGGAGTGGACCATATGACCAAGGATCAAGATGAGGTGTTTGAAGAAGAAGTTTATGATGAAGAGGTGATCCTTGATGTGAGAGATGAAAAAGAAGAATGGCTAAAACATATTGAGTTTCTATAAGAGCTTGAAGAACTTTTCAAGGTAGAAGATAAAGTATATGAGAAGATAGAGAAATAAGATTCCATGAGAGACAATGATCAATATTGGGAAGATTACACTAAGCTCCTTAATGAGCTTGAAGAGTTTGAAGCTGACAACCCACTCACCCATTCTCAAGACATCATGGGGAGCCATGAAATATGCTTTGATGAGGCATAATTGAATCATGTAGCAACTAAAGACTCTTATAAAGAAGCTGAGGTAGTTGAAGTGCAAGAATAATTCATCTTTGTAGGTGATTTGTTTGAAGTTGGCTTAGCTACATTGAAATCCATGCCAAGAAGATTGGCTAACACCATGATAAAGATGAAGGCTTCTATGTCAATGTTAAAATGGCAAAATGTCTCATGTATCCCTTCATTCTATGAGGCAAGAAGAGTTTTAGACTTTCCCTTTGATCTAGGAGGGATAGATTCTTTCAAGATAGTGTGTGTCTAATCTATTTTTTTTAGTTTACTATTGTGTTCCCTAAGTGCTCTTGAAGCACACATTATTTGTTTACTTTTTATTGGTGTGTGTCTTTGATTTTATGTGTGTGGGTCAACCAGCTTGTTTCCCTTGAGTCAAAGACACTATCAAATTAGTTAGAGTGTCCATATGCATGACTCCATACCCAATGGAGGTGTTAGACAACTGGTCTTAGGCATAACAAACATGCCACCCATAAGAACACTAAGAATGTTGACAAAATTTGACCCCAAGTCAAATTTGGTTCAACCCATACTATTTTAAACTTTTGAGGAAAGTTTCATATGTCCTATGGGGTCTCCTATTGTCCTATATGTCCACTTGCCCTTCTCCTAGTCCTTGTTGAAGTCTATTCTCCTAGTACTAGCCTAGTCAACAAAATTCAATGTTGGTCAACCATGGACAAACTTATTCAAAGGCTCAATTTATTTTGAAAATGTCTTAAAATTGTCTTTGATAGGTTTCAATGTGTCTTCAAGTCATAAATTGGCAACTTGTTAGGTCTCATGTGCTAAAAGGGTCATTTGGCCAACTATTCAGCTTAATTAAATGACTTTTAAATTAAAATATCTATCATCAAGGTGGATGAAAATGTGGAGAAGGTAAAATGATGTCAGAATTAGTTAGGTGATATTTAGAATTCTATTATGATCAATAAATGGTAGTTTTTCCTTAAAATAAGGATTTTTTGTAGCATTTATATAGACTTCCCAAATCCATCATCAACTATAAACGTGGGAAGAGTAACTCTTCACTTCCCATCATCCATTTCAATGCCTAGTTTTCAAGGAGAATGCAAAAAGTTTCATTTGCAACTTGTTTTCCTCCATTTTCACTTGGTAAGCAAAGGAGCAACTTCTTGCCCTTGGCATGGGTAGTACAGGTGGAATTGGGAGGATTTATTCTAGGGGTGGATATTAATCTAAGTTCACTTCACTTTCATAGAAATAATTTTCAATTTGGTTCCTCCTCCTTTATGATCAATCAATTTGACTCTAGGTAGTTTTTTATGAAATTGCATTCAAGAGGGATATAGTTTGTATATGTTTCTTGTTTTCAGAGATCTATGGAGCTGTGTGAGTTTGATAAAGTGTTTTAAAGTGGGATTAAGGGCATATTTAATGGTGTATCATCATCCAATGCCTTAAATTTTAATGCCTTTAAGGGAGAATTCCAAATTATGCTTATTCATTGCCCTATCTGCAGAGTATGCTTACAGTCACTTTATGCTTGATCTCCAAGAGGATAGTATAGAGTTGCTATGGTAAAATACATGGTGGAGTTAATGTTTGAGTATCTAACATTCCCAAAGATCCATGTATTTAATGTTATGGATATAAGAATGATATGCCAAGGCAAGGTTTCACTTCAAAAATATTGATCAGACTACATTAGGCTCTCAGTCCCTAAAGGACCAAAATAGAGGTCCTAAGGGTTGTTGTAGATCTCTCAAAACATGTATCCTTGAGGTTTTAAGACCCATAACTTAACAATATTGTTTTATATAGTGAGCATAATATCTATACCAATTTTGAGCAGAGGGTGAGCGAAGATGGGAGTTTCCAAGCTTTAAAAATGGCCAAAAGGCACTAAATTTTGCCAATGGAGTCTATAGGACATTGTCCAAAAAGTTCATTTTACACTTAGTTTTGATGATCTTGGACTATGATATAAAGTTGATGAGATTTCATGGTTTTTAATAAAAATAATAATTCTATACCATTATAGGCACCATGATCAAGTCCATCTTGACCTAGAAGACACATATAGGCCTAAAATGAATAAAAAATAGCCACCTACAACTGAGTAGACAATGGAATGAGGATTATGGTGTTTGAAAAAGTGTTAAATCACTTTAGGATTGAGAAGGTTACAATGTTAAAACCTAATGACTTGGGGAATCTAAATTATTTTTTAAATCATAAATAAAGACCAAATTCATGTCATTCTCACCCTAAAATCATCTATAGGTAGGGTCCTGAGACTCTCTCAGTCCATGAATGATAGTGAAATAATTAGAAGTCCTAAGGGGCCAAAAGGCTAGGTTTAGATATGAGTCCAAATTGGCATGAAGGTGAGTCAAAAAGGAAGATATAATTATTTGAAACCTTGATTAGAAACTCCAAAGAAAGGCACCTAAAAGGAGATACCTTGTTCACTATCACAGTTAGACAGGGTCATAAGCAAGAGAGGGACATGATGAGAGTTTGATGCCCAAGGAAAAGAAGGAGAGTTTAAAAGAGTATAATGTGGATTCCTCATGATCAAATAAAGGAAATTATATGTCTGAAACATCCTCAAGCCACCCAAGGCCATTTTTTCATAGCAAAATGGACTCAATCCATACAGATAGGTAGGGAAAGCTTTGTTTTAAAATGTGAGTTTGGGGATTCCACTTAGGAGAAAGGTTTTGAGTGGATCCCTAGGTTACACATGCATGAACAACTTGGATGCATCAAATAGGTTTGGAAGGATCATCCATGAGGAGGTTTGGACAAGAATAGGAAAAAACAATGTTTTTCACCCTTTTTAAGGAATATTGAGATGGTTAGACCACCTAACCATGTTATCAAAAAAAATCCTTTGGTAAATTTGGTCATTAAGACCCCCTACTCACTTTTACCAAAAAAAAAGAAGGGCTAATACTCTCTATTTTATATCAAAGCAAGGGCAGTCCCTTCATGCATAAGAATGGTAGTTTTGGGGAAAAGTGAAGAATGGTGAACTAGAGACCAATCGGGTTAGTAAATAATGTTTTAAAATTTGGAGGACACATGGAGGAACCTAAGAAACCTTTCTATAAGGTCTGAGGGCAAACATGGTACCCTACACAAGTAGACTTACAGTCATATGTGAAGGGAATCCTTGAACGTAGAAGCCAAACAAAGGTCAATTTCAATTTCAAGCTTTTGGCAAGCCATTATAATGATTGAAGGAAGTTTTTAGGGTGTATATAGAGGTGTTAAAACCATTGGTTTGCAAATAAAGTCTCCAAGAAACCATTTTTGGCTTAGGAACCGTTCAAACCCTACAGGGAAGCAAAAATGGAGCTTGAGTGTCCCATGTGTCCTTGAGGAGACACAAGTGCCATTTTATCATATTTCCAATGTGTATCTTGTATGAATAAATGTTAAGAGGGCTAGTCACTCCAAAACCCTCCAAGAAGCCTAATTTGAACCCAATGAGAAAGAAATGCCAACAAAAAGCACTAAAATGTATGTTTAAATATTGAAACTCATCAAGAGGACTTTTTTAAATGTCTTAATATCCAACTCATGCCATTGGTTTGTATTTGTAAGTATAGGGTTGTACAAAATAGGCTAAAAAAGAACATTTAATGCTAGAACAGGAGTCCATATAGATTATCAGGTGCTCAAATACAACATGAGGAATTTTGAGGAGATTAAAAAAGTGAATCATAGGATAATTTATTATTTCACATGTGTGGGATCACAAAATATGTATTTTTAGTCTTCTAGGCTAAAGAGACCTAATTAGGCCTAATTGGGAGGACTAATAGATCAACAAACACACTTACCTTGGGTGTTGAACCATGAAACTTGGAAAAAATAATAATGGAGGAAAATGGTACTAAAAAATGGTCTCACTTAGTCTTTTAAGTCTATAAATTCTCCTACACAAGTGGACTTGTGTAAAAATAGGGTTATAAGAGGATTGGGCCTAGAGAAGGATCTATAATAAAAATGGAGTCTTGATGAGAGTTTAATGGTTACAAATGGATTTTTTATAGTCCAAAATGATTTAAATATTCCTTCCATGAATAAATTTTTTCCCAATTTAGCTAAATCCAAATTTTAGCTATTTTGGCCAAATTAGGCCTAATGAGATAAGGAGGCCTTGTGACACCTAAGAGGTGAATTAATGATTTCAGGTAATGTAAATATTTGAGATGATTAAAGATGATTTAAAAGTTTCCTTGGGATGAAAATGTAACTATCCAAGAGATCTCATGATCAAATTCTTTCCTTTTACCACTTGTCAAGGAGTTTCAAGCCCATGAAGAACGCAGTTTTCCAAAGGAGAATGATTGAGTAGTTTCAATGCCACATATAAAGAAGGAGCTTAGTTTGGGATGGACAAATGTTCACATCAATTTCATAACTCATTTTACACATCATTTTTATTCTTTATAACTGATCCTCACCTTTGGACACTTGTATTTGTTCCTCTTCAACTTCTCTCTTCTCTCTCTTGTTCCAAGTTCTATAAATACAAGCCATTTTTGGCTTTGATAGGGGATTCCAACTCTTGGTATGGTAAATTCCTACCAAAATTTTACCTTGATTTTTAATTAAGCTAATGAGAAGTAATTTGGTTATACTCTAAGTCCATTTGCACTACATGTTGAAGTGATCCATCTTGAACATCAAGTATAGATTGAGTTCATCTTGTTTTCATGCAATCCTTGAATGTGTCACTACAAGTGACTTCTTTCCTAATAGGTTTCATGAAGTATATGATACTTAAATAGACTCTTGAAGTGTGTATGAGTTTGGTAGTGTCATATCTGACCTTCCCTTTACTTTTCTTCATTTGTTGAGTTGTTATTTTCCTTCAAGAGAAACACTAATTCTAGGGAGCTCCATTAATGGTGTTGAGGCTAGTTTAGTTATCTTAGTTCATTATGAAAACTCCAAGTGTATGAATGGAAGCAAATTTTGGTGCATCACCTCCTTGTTTAGGTTTTATTTATGTATCTTTCTCTCCCTTTTCACCCATAATAGGAGGTTTTAGTAGTATAAGCACATCAAGTCATATCTAAGGAGCTAGCCCTTTCAATCCTAAAGATTCATCTCTCTTACAAGTTCCCACAAACTTTAGAGATAATTCAATGTTGCATCAAATTTTAGGAGTTTCATAGAATTTTCTAGGGTGTATAATTTGATGACAAAAGTACTAGTGCATTAATGCCAAATAAGTTATGTTTGATAGCTTGGAGAAGATATGGCACATTTTTAGGTCTATAAGGATAAAGAAGAAGTTATGAGGTAGCCATAGATGTCTTGGTTAAGCTCTGGTATGTAACTTGATCATTTGGAATGAGAAACATGCATATTTTATCTTAAGATAATCTAGACGTCACTGTATATCATGAAGATATGAATGAGATAACAAGTTTGTACATCTAATATAGAGTCTCAAAAAGTTAATAAAGTTAAAATAATTTCATGGAGATGTTGTCTATAGTGACAAGAAGGTACCCTAAAAATTTGGAGTGTTGAAGTTTTTTATAGCTTAAGTTATAAACCTTCAAATTTACTCTTATAGACTGTGATGGGCCAGAGACCATCAATTTTAACTTCATTAAAGTCTGAGGTCACTAGTTAGTTGATCCAATGGTAAGCATTCATCATATAGATCTTGATCCAAAAATGTTTATTTATTCAAAATTTCACAGAATCTAAGAGTGCACATGATGGTGACAAGTGTCACAATCTTGTTGAATTGACATAAGAATCAATGATTCATGGGTGTTCGTACTAACAAAGATTGATGGTGCAGGTTGAGTTAAAATTCAAATGTGTAGAAGGCACATAGAGCTTCCAAGTGGCATAATCATGGGAGCTCTGATCTAAGATAAATGGTGAGCCTTTCAAGATAAAGATTGAGATAATTAGAGGAGATCAATGGTACATATTTGTCCACATTTTATAGGAAACACAAGATGAGGTTAAGGTGGTCAATGTTTAGTGTTTATATAGTGTCTATTGGAATTTAAATATTCAAATTTGTGAAGGAAAACTAGTGATTATTTTTTGAGCTATAAATTTTGATCTAAGACAAATTTATTGATGTTATAAAAAGAAAATTTGTAGAGGACTTCAAATGCATCTAGTGAATTGAGTTAGAAGGTATGAATGGTTATACAAGTGAAGATATAGATCTTCAAAGTTGAATATTTATTAGTTCATGGTGCTACTATGTACATAATAATGTTTGATCAATGTGTGCTTTAACATAAGAGTGATTTGGTAGGAGTAATCACTTGAAGATGACTTAGAGATCATATGGAGTGGACCTATATAATTAAAATTGATCTTATGTTCTCAATTTTATTGATGGAGTGTTAAATGAGTGAATAGGTCTCCATGAGACCTATAAGGGATACTAAGGCCTAATTGAAATGCATTGATACTTAAGTGTGACCCATAGATGCTATGGCTGACCTATGATAATGTATTTAAGCTATGTCATATCATGATATATGTCTTAAGGGTTAAGGCAAGTCTTATGGCTGACCAAGAAGTTGATATGCATGTGTTGTTCCCAAAATCTGTCACTCATTTTTGGGACAACATATGAACTATTTTGGTCATGTAGGCCAAAAATTACCTCTTCCCTTCTCAAAAATTGTTCTGGGCATTCAAGTTCTCCATTTTCAATCTTTTTTTAGCTAACAAACTTCACTGGAAGAAATCTAAGGACTTTTTAGGCTTAAATCTATAGACTCTATAGGTTTAAATCTATGGACTCTACAGGCTTAAATCTACAGACTCTAGAGGCTTAAATCTATGAACTATATAGAAAAGAAACAAGCTCTCAACACTTAGGCAATTTCAAGGTTGGTTCAATGTCAAGGCTCAACAACATCAGCAAACTTAAAGAGTTAAGCGCTTCAATAAAAGTTCAAAGTTCAACCACTTCAGTAAGTTTAATGGCTTCAAACGGCTTCAAAAGACTAGTTCAAAGGGATGGTTCAATCAAAGAGCAAAAAAGTGATTTAACCGTTGAATCAAAGTTGGTTCAAAGGTTTAAAGGTTTAACATGGATGGTTTAAAGGAGTGCCCCAAAGCTAAAAGAATAAGTGCCCTTGTGGAGGGTAGTGAATTAAGGGTAGGTACCCTTGCGAAGGGTAGAGAACATTGGTTCAAAGATCAAAGGAAGCATCAGACAAAGGGATGGTTGAATCAAAGACCAAGAAAGTGATTGAACCGAGAAAGTGATTGAACTAAGAAAGTGATTAAATCGAGAAAGTAATTGAACTAAGGAAGCAATTGAACTAGAAAAGTGATTGAACTAGGGAAACAATTGAACCATTGACGTCCCCGTAGACATCAAATTTAAGATAATGAAATATCTATCGATTTTCAAATATGACGCAGACCCTATGAACAAATTTAGTGATCGGCCAAAGAGATAGCCTAAGAGATCAAATCACACAGATAAGGACAAAACACAACAGAAGTCACCACGTGTCCCTTGTAAAACTTGGTAGAAAGTGCCAAGTGTCAACATTTGCCATTCTTCCTTTTGTCTCATTATTAAGTAAGGACTATGGTGGGTCCCAGATGAATTGATAAGGTAAGTAGAACACACCAAGTGGCATCATCCGTGTGAATCCAAATGAGTCCCACATGTTTCTATAGTGTTTCTAAAAGCTTAGCAGAAGCTACCATGTGTCATCTTCCATAAGACTCTCAAAGGATATCTTAAGCTTCTATAAGGTAAACAGACGCTTCCAAGTGTCCTCGCTTGCTTCACAGAAAAAAGTGCCACTTGTCCCTTCATTAGGAATAAAGTGACCGAGAGCTCAAAATATAGCAAGGAAAGGGGAAATGATGGAGAAAGATCAAAAAATATCCGTGCATGGGATATGTTTCTAGAAGGTGAAGTAGTTGACCAAGTGGACATTAGAGAGTGCAAAAATTCAATGGCATGGCCTGTTCTCTTGCATTGAGTAAAGCAAAAATAGTTGTGCACACATTAGGAAACACATTAGGTAGCCCATATTTAAGACTGATGCCTAATTCTAGCATAGCCCATAGATAGAATTTAAAATGCATTGAAGGCATTGAATGCATCATAGGCCATCATTTTTGTGAAACAAATCACCCAAGTCTTTCTTAGAGCACTATATATTGGAATCTCTCTTATTATTTTAAGAGGATCTCTCTATTATAAAAAACAAAACTCTACCCAAATTGAAAGGCATTACTAAGACTTTGAGCTCAGATTGTTGATCATATTTCATTATTTGAATAAGAAAACAAGTGAATTTTCAGACTTTATGCTAGAATAGCTTGGTTCTTGGGGAAAATTGCTCTTATGTCTATTTCCTTAATACATTTTTTTTTCCATTTAATTAAATAAGTAGAATTAGTGAAAGTAATCAGGAAGGTGTCCTGAAGCCAGCTGTGGAGAGAGTTTGTGCTACCACAATTGTCTTTAGTTTGTCTATTTTTTATTTCTATGTAAGGGATCTTGGGATGACTTTGTGCCCTCATTATCCTTCATATTTCACTCTTTGGTAGTTGAGGTGGAGACTTTGTGCTACATTTCATCCTACTGTGTTATTGTGCCCTATTACAGTTACTTGCAACTACCTAAAAGGTTCTTGTTGTCTGCTGAACAACACTTCTAAAAGAAGAGGAGTGCCTTATGTCATTTCATCAAGATTTATCCTTTGATTGGTGAACATAATCTATAAAAAAAGAGAGATGGATGGTGTTATCCTACCCCTGAGTGTTATTTTCAGCTTATTTATAGTAGATTAGCATATATATATATATATATATATATATATATATATATATATATATATATATATATATATATAGCCCCTTCATACTTACAGGGAACCTCCCCTTGATGAAAGGAGAGATTTTTCCCCTTTTGATGTAGTAAACCTGCACATCAGGCCGACCAATTTCCCTATGTTGTGGTTGAAGATACCTATTTTGCTCATCAGTTAGTTGATTGACAAAATATTCACCCAATAGTTTTTAGTGACTCTGCTAGGGATTTATGCACAATCTGAAGCCTCAAATTTTTAAATTGAAGCAGTCCCTACCCTTATCCATTATAGACTCTAGCAACTCTATTCTATGTCTTACCCATTATCATTATATCCTTACCATCTCCCTCCACCTCCATGTCAATTGAGATAGAATGTGTAGTTTGAAGCCTCAAGCTTCAAGCTGAAGCAGGGCCAGTTCTTTCCCATTTTTGTTTTACAATCTGGTAGATCCACGGTATATTCGAAGCCAAAGGGATAAAGGTATTGTTGACCCTATATTCAAGTTGGTATAGCAAAGTAATTTTGATCTGTTTCCTTCACCATCTCACCTCCAACGAACTAAGAGCTTTCCTCCTACTAAAGTCAAGTCTCCATTACCGAGCAAAGCATTCATTTCTGCTATTAATAAAACTTTGTCAATACTTACCCCTCTGAGATTTATTATTCCACCTTTCCATAGTCATACTATGACCGTTCAAGGTCCTTGGGGTAACTCTTTTGGCCCACTCAATTTAACTCCACCTCTACATGAACTTCCACATAGCTCAAGGAAAAATTTCCCCAAATTCTATGGTGATGGGAAGGTCCATCCTAATGAACATATTATAGCCTTCAACATAGCCTATGGTGTAATAGGTGTGGAGTATGAGGATGTAGTAGTTAGGCTATTCATGGAAACTTTACAAGGTGCTGCTACAGACTAGTTTTATCATCTGGAAGGCTAGACTTTGACTAAATAGAACACTCTCAAAGCCAAATTTGAAGCTAGATTCAAGCCTGCAAAAGATGTGCATGCCCTGCAAGATCAACTCACACAAATGAAGAAGGAGCCTCATGAACCAATGAGAGATTTCATAGACAAGTTTGACAAGCTGAGGAATAGGATTCTTGTAATTGCTCAGCCTACAACTGAGAATCTCAAATATTTCTTCATCAACTCTCAGCTGCCTGAAGTGAGTTTTCTGCTGAGATGTGCTGGCCAAATAGACCTTGCTACAGCTCAATATTTGGCCACTGAGGTGGAAGATGACCTTATCTTGGCAATAAAAATAAGGAGAGATCCTAAAAGAGGTAAATCTTCTTCATCTTCTAAATATTCATCTACAGGCACCACTGATCAAATGGTGCAAAAGCTAGTAAATGAACTACTAGCCTTGAAAAGACAAGTGGCCCAAGGTATGTCTGCTCCTCCTTATCGAGATATGCCAAGGAGGACATTTCAAAACTAGTCATATCAAGGCAATGCTACCAATAGTCAAGGGAAACTTGCCATTGAAGCATCACCAACTAACTTAGCAATTGGATATCTGGAAACAAAACATGATTTCTCTTTCCAACCTGAGTTTGAGCAAGAAAATGATGCTAATATTTTTGTATTAGAGAAAGAAGAATCATCTGGCAACTCCAACATTGGTTTCTTGAATTACCAGGATGAACCCAGAGATAAAGGTGAAGTAGTTGATGGATCATATGATGTATTCACCTAGTCCCAAAACCAGTTAACCCAGTAAGCTGATAAAGTAAAAATAGGGGAAAGTTCTTAGCCTATAATTTCAATTGAAAAACAAGGAACTTCTCTGCCTTTCCAGTCAAAGGACCCAGTGAGTAATAAAAATGTAAATACATCAAGCATTCCTCCATCTTCAACTTCAATTCCACAGATCAATACCACCCCTCCTAAAATCCAGAAAGATGACCTACCTTCCTTTGTTCCAAGTTCATTTTAGTCATTTGACATAATCAACCATGTCAAGAAGATCAAAATTCAAATGTCTGAATTTGAATTCTTGCAATCCAATCCTGATCAGTTGGATAGGTTAGTTCAGTGTGTGAAGAATAAAGCTATCCTTGTAGGACAAGATGTTAAAAAGGTAACTCATGATCCCCTAAGGAACATGTCCATCCCAAACAACCTTGTCATTACTCCTACTTTCAGAAGGAATAAACCATTATATGTCTCCCTACTAATAAATGGACATCAGCTAAACAATTACATCATAGACTCAGGGGTGTCAAACAATGTCATGCCTGCCAAAGTAGCTGAATCCCTTGGTCTCACACTGACCAAGACATTTGGGAGATGTTTCTCCATGGAGAAAAAACAAGTGCCACTATTGGGACAAATCAAGGATGCCCAATTTACATTTTCCACCTTTCCAAAAAAGAGAATCAAGATGACAATCCTAGTGGCTGATGTCCCAGCCTCATACGACATCCTTCTTGGGTGAAATTTTTGCAAGGATGTTGGAGGAGAATTGAGCATGGACCTATCTAAATCAATGATCCCTATCAAAGGCATCATGTAGAGGCTACTTCCTGAAAAAGAGGCAAAATATGTTGTCACCCAAGCATCGATCCCTAAAGCTCAAATTCTATTTGAGTCTTCAGGCAGGGGTAATTATTTTTTGTCTACTGAAGACATTCCTATTATAGTAGATAAAATTCCTATAGGTGGCAATCTAGGAATTGGTTCAGATAAAAAAATAGAAGGAATGAGAGAGCACAGTGTAAGCCCAAAGGAACTCTCCTCTCCAAATGAATAAAAATCTAAGAAAGGAGCAGTTTTTGATGATGTATGGATACTAGGATTTGATGGTAGCTGCTCTTCTAGCAGTGCTAGAGCCAGGACTATGTTGATATCTCCTCAAGGAGATATCTTTCCTTTTTCATACTAGTTGTAGTTCAATAACACTAACAATGCTACTAAGTATGAATCTCTGTTACTTGGGTTAAAGGCTACTCAAGACAAAGGTGTCAAACTCCTTCACGCTAAAGGAGATGTTGAGCTGATGGTTTGTCAAGTATCTGATAGGGACAATCAAATCATGTGTTAGACTAAACTAGAAGAGCAATAAGCTATGGTAGTGGACCATTCTACTGCATGCCAAAGTCAAGAAAAGGAACTCTTCACCAAGAGATAAATATTTATGGTTTTTAAATTAGAGACCACACCTTGTCATGGGGCAATAAGAGAGAACCAAAAGGAGTGTACAAAAAATGTGATTCCTGGTGGAGACTTCCATTTACCCATCACTGATTCTGGGGAGAAAATGGTTTCTTACTAGTTTATCAAGATGGAACACCATTTTCACTATCTCATAGTGGGTAGCATTTGAGGCGCTTCAAATCTTGAGGCATCAGATAAGATCATCTGTACATATGTATATTTGTATAGTCTTTAGTTCTATTTTGTGTGTTTTGTTTTCATTTTTGGCACCATTTTTTTTGGATAGCATGACTTCGTATCCCAATGGAAAACTTCAAGGCACTAGAGATTCTAGTTTCTGCTTCCCTCAGTTGTTCCAAGTCTTCAACTGAAAGAAGTTCCCCAACTGGAGCTAGCTGTTGTTCCCAAAATCTGTCACTCATTTTTGGGGCAACATATGAACTATTTTGGTCCTGTAGGCCAAAAATTCCCTCTTCCCTTCTCAAAAATTGTTTTGGGCATTCAAATTCTCCATTTTTCAAACTTTTTCAGCTAACAGATTTTGTTAGAAGAAATCTATGGACTCTATAGGCTTAATATATGGACTCTATAGGCATAAATCTATGGACTCTATAGGCTTAAATCTATGGACTCTGGAGGCTTAAATCTATGGACTCTATATAAAAGAAATAAGATCTCAACACTTAGGCAATTTCAAGGTTGGTTCAATGCCAAGGTTCAATGATGTTAGCAAGATTAAAGAGTTAAGTGCTTCAACAAAGTTCAAAGTTTAACCACTTTAACAAGTTCAACGGCTTCAAACGGGCTTCAAAAGACTTAGTGAGAAAGAAGAAGGCTTGAATCATTGAACCATTGAACCTTGAACCAAAATGGTTCAAAGCTTTAATGGGTTCAAAGGTTCAAAGGTTCAATAAGTAGTTAGCTCAAAGTAGTTGGTTTAATTGATTGGTTCAAGCAGTCAAGTGGAACACAAGAAGAAATAAATTGAACCGTTGAACCACAGTTAGTTCAATCGATCAGTTCAATTAGTTGGTTCAAAAGAATGCCCCAAAGTGAAGAGACCAAGTGCCCTTGTGGAAGGTAGTGAAGAAAAGAAGACTTTAAAAAAAAAAGGAATGAACCATTGAACCATTGAACCATTGAACCTTGAACCAAATTGGTTCAATAGGTTCAACGAGTTCAATGGATTCAAAGAGATCAAAGGACTTAGAAAAATAGAGAAGTGATGGAACAAAGGATGAACCAATGAACCAATTGAATCTTGAACTAAAAAAGTTCAAAGTTTAAAGGTTTAAAGGTTCAACGGTTCAAAGGAAGCGCCAGACAAAGGAAGGAAGTGGATGATTCCAGAGACTAGTTCAAAGGGATGGTTTAACCAAAGAGGCAAAAAGTGATTGAATAGTTGAACCGTTGAACCAAAGTTGGTTCAAAGGTTTAAAGGTTCAACATGGATGTTTCAAAGGAGTGCCCCAAAACTGAAAGAACAAGTGCCCTTATGGAGGGTAGTGAACTAAGGGTAGGTGCCCTTGCAGAGGGCAGAGAACATTGTTTCAAAGATCAAAGGAAGCACTGGATAAAGGGATGGTTCAATCAAAGACCAAGAAAGTGATTGAACTGAGAAAGCAATTGAAGTAAGAAAGTGATTGAACTGAGAAAGTGATTGAACTAAGGAAGTGATTGAACCAGGGAAGCGATTGAACCATTGACATCCCCATGGATGTCAAATTTAAGATAATGAAATATCCATCAATTTTTAAATATGGTGCAAACCTTGTGAACAAATTCAGTGACTGGCCAAAGAGATAGCCTGAGAGCTCATATCACATAAATAAGGACAAAATATAGTAGAAGTCACCATGTGTCCCTTGTAAAACTTGACAAAAAGTGCCAAGTGTCAACATCTACCATTTCTTCCTTTTGTCTCATTATTGAGTAAGGACTATGGTGGGTCTTGGGTGAATTTTTAAGGTAAGAGGAGCATGCCAAGTGGCATCATCTATGTGAATCTAAATGAGTCCCGCATGTTTCTATAGTGTTTCTAAAAGCTCAGTGGAAGCTGCCATGTGTCATCTTTTGTAGGACTCTCAAAGGATATCTTAAGCTTTTATAAGGTAAATGGATGCTACCAAGTATCCTCGCTTGCTTCATAGTGGAAAGTGCCACCTATCCCTTCATTAGGAATAAAGTGCCTGAGAGCTCAAAATATAGCAAGGAAAGGGGAAATGATGGAGAAAGACCAGAAAATATCTGTGCATGGGATATGTTTCTAGAAGGTGAAGCAACTGACTAAGTGGACATTAGAAAGTGTGAACATTCAATGGCATAGCCTATTCTCTTGCATTGAGTAAAGCAAAAACAATTGTGCACACATTAGGAAACACATGAGGCTGCCCATAGTTGAGACTGACGCCCAATTCTAGCATAGCCCATGGATAGAATTTAAAATGCATTGAATGCATCATAGGCCATCATTTTTTTGAAATAAAGCACCCAAGTCTTTCTTAGAGCACTATATATTGGACTCTCTCTTATTTTTTTAAGAGGATCTCTCTGTTATCAAAAACAAAACTCTGCCCAAATTGAAAGGCATTACTCAGACTTTGAGCTCAAATTGTTGATCATATTTTGTTGTTTGAATAAGGAAACAAGTGACTTTTCAGACTTTGTACTGGAATAGCTTGGTTGTTGGGGAAATTTTTCTCATGTCTATTTCCTTAATACATTTTTTGTCCATTTAATTAAATAAGTATAATTAGTGAAAGTAATTAGGAAGGTGTCCTGAAGCCAGCTGTGGAGAGACTTTGTGCTACCACAATTGTCTTTAGTTTGTCTATTTTCTATTTCTGTGTAAGGGATCCTGGGATGACTTTTTGCCCTCATTATCCTTCATATTTCACTCTTTGGTAGTTGAGGTGGAGACTTTTTGCTACATTTCATCATGATGTGTTACTACACCCTGTTACAGTTGCTTGTCACTACTTGAAAGGTTCTTGTTGTCTGTTGAACAACAATTCTAAAAGAAGAGGAGTTCCTTCTGTCATTTCATCAAGATTTATCCTTTGATTGGTGAACATCATTTTTGAAAAAAGATAGATGGATGGTGTTATCCTACCCCTAAGTGTTATTTTCAGCTTATTTATAGTAGATTAGCATATATATATATATATATATATATATATATATATATATATATATATATATATAGCCCCTTCATACTTACAGGGAACCTCCCCTTGATGAGAGGAGAGATTTATCCCCTTTTGATGTAGTAAACTTGCACATCAGGCTGACCAATTTCCCTATGTTGTGGTTGAAGAGACCTATTTTGCTCATCAGTTAGCTGATTGACAAAATATTCACCCAACAACATGAATACTCTATAAATAGTAGAAACCAAGGTAATGGTTTCTAGACTTGAATGAGAAATTTTTGAGAAAGTAGAAGATAGAGAAGAAGGAAAGAGATTAGAGAGAGTGTTCTCGATGGATGGACTGAATTACATAGAAGATTGAGGATGAGTGAAGAAGACTAGAGAGATCCAAAATAAGTGTTTGGATGCATTAATTATATGAGAAAGTCTAAGTGTGTGTGAAGAGTTTGAAAGAGAGTTTTTATATATTGTTTCTCTAATTAGATTGGAATGCAATCAAAGTTTTAGAGATGTCAATTTCATAGGTGTTATGTGGGTGATCAACATCTAGAATAAGTGGGTGATTTTTCATACTTAGGGGTGTGTGATCCTTGTGATGTGGGTGTTTCACTAAAATGTATCATGTTTGTGATTATCTTATAAGATAAGTAGTCTATGTGTTTGAAGACTTCAGAGTGGGTTTCATTCCCCAAAGAGGGTTTTCCACATATATCTTGTGTTATGTGTGTGATATTTCATCATCTTTCTTATTCCTTGTTATGAACATCTTGTATACTTTATGAATTCTTGTGGTCCTTAATTAAGAGTTTAAAAGGATTGCAATTAAAGTTTAAAATATCTTGCATCACTGATTCACCCCCTCTTAGTGATTATACTTCCAATAATTAGAGGATTTAAAAACTCTAGAATAAGATAGAAAAGTGGAGAAGACACAATCCATGAAAGAAGATTAGTTAAACTAAGGATGGCTGATGTCTTAGCTTACAAGGTTTGTGTTGCTCTCACCAATGACACTTATTAACTTACAACTATGTATTCAAATCAAATATACTATAGGTTAAATCTTATAGAGATTGTAACAATGTTGTAGCTATAAAATATTCTCAATAACAACTTCTAATGGAAATTTTTGGATATGAACTTAGGCCAAAATTGACCTTCTTATAGGAAGAGAATGAAGTTTGCATGGATGAGTTTAACTAAGTGTGATGGTGAGTTCAACTTGAGATGAAATAAAGAAGGATAAAAATAGGAAAGTGAGTGAGTTGTACATGATTGAAAGTGAACATAAGGTGATGAGAATAAGAAACATGAATCTAGTTGGGAAAAATGTGTGAAAATTGAAGTTATGGGAGATAATTTTCGAAGGCATTTCAACTATGATGGAACCACCAATTTATGCAAGGGAAGCTATAAAACCACTACATATTTTGTCAAAACCACCTCTTTAAATTACAAAACCAATTTTTTTAATTCATAACACCCTTTTAGAATCAAAACCACCTCTTAGATTTCAAAATGGCCGTAGTGGTTGTATAACCTAAGGGGCAGTTTAGTAATAGAATGGGGTGGTTATATCACATGGGGAGGTGGTTTTGTCACCTATGGATAGTTTTTGAAACAAAGTGGAAATGGATTGGAAGGTCAAAATCAAGGGGACCAAAAGGGGTTAAGAGAGAAATAAGGGAGCATAAGGAGGGGGAAAAGGTAGAGAGATCCTTGTGGATAACAAAATAAGAGTTCATTGCATCATCATTGGATTTGTATCATAAATGTCACACCATGATAATTTTGGGTGCATAAAGGAACCAAAACACATGATTTATATTCATTCCATTCCTTCTTACCCATGGACATGTGTTTTAGTACCCATTCAATATGAATGAATGGAAAAAATTAGTCTTACACACATGGGGTAGAGAAGGTAACTCAAATAAAAGATATTACCCATATATATAGATATGGTGCAAGATGTTTTCATCATCCCTTATCATCCTTAATCACTCCCTTATTTTCCCTCATTATCCCTAATCACTCCCTCATCTATCCTCATCATCCCTGTTCACTCCCTCATCATCCCTTGTCATCCCTAATCACTCCCTCATCATCTCTCATCATCCCTAATCACTCCCTTAGTGATATTTATTATCCTTCATCATCCCTAATCACTCTTTCCTCATCTCTAATCACTCATTTAATACATTTATGGTATATTTAATGGATTTTTGCTTATGCCTAATCATATTTAGTCATTCAATTATCTATATAGGTTAGAATGTTCCCTCCTCTTTCAATATATGGATCGATCAATGCCCCCTCATTTTAAGTATGTGTTTCAGTGTTCATTCAATAATAAGGAATGTAAAAAATTAATATTACACACATGGGGTAGAGGCGGTCACCTAGATAATATATATTACCCCTACATATAGATATTGGGAAATACATTTTCATCACCACTCATCATCCGTAATCACTCCCTTATCATCTCTCGTTGTCTTTAATCACTCCCTTATCATCCTTAGTTACTCCCTCATCATCCATCATAATCCCTAATCACTCCCTCCTCATCACTAATCACTTCCTCATTGACTCACATAATCCTTTATCATCCCTAATCATTATTTCCTTATCCCTCATTATCCCTAATCACTCCCTCTAATACCTTGGATTTCATCTTGTGCCTAATTGTCCCTTATCACTCCTTTCTCTATATAGATATAATCACCATTCTCCTTTCAATATATGGTTTGGGTATTAAATAAATTATTTAATTAGGTATAGAATATTAAAGACATGGTCTTGTAATATATATGGTTATAATTAGATACAAGTATTCAAGATCAAGATATGGTTTGGGTATTTTATCAGGAGGGAATACTCAAGTAGATAGGGCATACTCAAGTATGTATGGAAATAAGGGTAGGTAGGTAGGGCATACTCAATTATGTAAAGTAAGTATGACATAATAAATTACATAGATATATTATATACATAACATGATTCAAAACTTTATTTATCATTATATCTATAAGGAAGTAAGCTTCCCTTTCTAACAATAGAAGCTAAGTATGTAGGGCATAGCTAAGTAAGTAGGGAAATAATGTATGCAAGATATAGATTATGAATCAAGATTCCCTTGATTGTTACAAATATATTATTGTTTAGTTTTGATTTTATTGATTAAGACTTGACATTTGATTTAACTTTTTTGAGAATAATGGATTTTTATTCCTATTTTAGTTAAGGGTCTGGATTAATAAATCAGTAAATAATATTAAAATAATTATAGTCTTGATTTTTATAATTTATTTGTCTTTTTTACCTTTCTAAAAATAACAATAAATAAGGATAAATATAACTTAGCTTCAAACTAGACTGAGATGGCTAAGATAAAGGATAAAATTGGTTGTGCAAGATTGGGATAGTGTCATGAACCTAGATCTAGATTTTGTTTAATGAAAGGATAAGAATGTTGAAAATAGGATACTTTAGGGTTTGACACTATTGTCCACTCCTGCCACTATTGTCCAAATTACTCATAGATACCTTAGTTTTCTAGGTTCTTTGCATTGTTCCTATGTGAGTCTACGTATGAAATTTTAAGTGTTGAATGTTGATAGAGCTCACTGTAGAGATTATTTAATATTCAAACCCTAACCCTCCATCATGATTGATAAAATAGGATTCAAATCACTTGAAAGGGGGGGTAGTGTGTGTGTAATATGCACTGAATGTGTGATCCACACCCCTTGTATGGACATGCTACCTACATACCAATACTCTGAAGAGGGATCAAGCCATATGTAGTTACCCCAATTGATATGCTTTGTGAAATAGTGTGATGTAGATGCAAAAATGCCAAATGGAGAGTGTTTGAGGTGGCTAAGGACTGGTGTGAGATTTTGAATATGTTTGCAGTTGTATTGGGTAATTATATGTAGAGAATAGGGAAGATTTTCTTAGTGGTTTGTTTGTATTATTTCTTGCTTTGTAAGATTTATCACCTCCCTTGTAAATGAACTTTGGATGGGATTTTATAGGGAATAATTGGTCATGGGTTAAATGTATTCACACTAGGCTGACATAATGAAAGATAGGAATTAGATGAAAATTACCGTTTGGGCTTAAATTAAAAAGGGATAGGAGTACTAAAAAAGGGACACCCTAAGGTTTGACACTATAATCTAGGTATGACGATCTTATCCTATAGGTTAGAGACATGAGGGGATAGAATTGGCCTAGGAAATAGAGTCTAGTGAGCTAGAATGACTGTTTGGAAGGCTATGGATGACTAAAAATGAGAATAAAGATGTCTATTTGGGTCACAAGAGCATGTAAGAAGGACCTATGGATAGGGTATCATAAGCCACATTCAAAATAACAATTTGGACATTTTATATGACTACATTCCCTGCCTTTATTCTAGTGATACAAAAAAGCTAAGTACTAAGATAAAGGAAAAGTATAAAGTGTACCTAAACTTACTTGTAAGGGTGAAGTTCATGAAGTTGAGTGATATTGAGTGTGCATAGAGAGAGAGCACATTGTGATGTGTAAATATGTAAGATAAAACAAAGAGTAGATCATTTCTTCTTAGGCATGCTATGTTTAATAATAAGAACATACAAAAGCTAGGTAAAAGAGAGAGGAAAAGAAAGGAATGAATACACCTCACTAGGTACACGAACCAATATAAAACCCATTATAATGTTAGATATGTATTGAAATAAGAGTAATATTGTGAACAAAGCTAAGTGTTCAATTCCTTGAGGGTGGTTCAAGAATACAAAGGCTGGCACTTTAGCTTCATCATCACCCAATAAGTAAATCTATGTGATCATGTGTGTGTTAATTGATGTTTGGACTATGTGTCTAATCCCTCTGAGTAGGTGGATCAAGAAAACAAAGGCTAGATAGTCTTTTAGCTCCATCATTTCCCACTAAGTGAAGCTATGAACTGATACCAATATGAATATGTGTCATATTAGATAAATCCTAAAGCCCATGAATTCTCTATAATCTGACAATGTGGTGTGGATAGCCAAATGTGTACTAAGAACTAGGCCGATCTTGGCCACTCTAAAAGGTGAAGATTAGGATTGTATAAAATCCACTCTAAAATTAGGAACTAGGCTTATATGAAATCCACTCTAAAATGATGCCAACCATCCATAGATAGAATAAGGTATGCAACTATTGAGAATACCTAGATCATACAGTAAACTAAAAAGAAAAGAAGGTAAATGTGGCATGCACATTGCCTCTAATAACTAGTGTCTATAACATGGTTTCTAATCTAGAAGTTATATAAACTACCCAATCTAAAACTATAAGTGAGAGCCATCATGTCATGTATGATGTCCCCTATAATGGATTCTATGATAAAAACTATATTGAAACTACCCAATCTAAACTAGATTTTAGTTGATAAAATTGTAACTGAACTTACCTTTCTCTCTATTTTTGAAAAATCTAGGTATTTTACTATTTGGATAGGACCACCAAAAATAATACACTTTATTATTTAGTGTTATAGTCCAAGTATGGTGCTCTTGTCCTTTACTATTTTTATCATTGTTATGTGTTCATCACTATTTTTCTAGTTTGTTCTCCCTAGTTTGGGTTTTGAATGTTGTTATGAGTGTTTTGAAAACTAGTTTTTAAGCAGTAAAAGGCTCTGATCTCTATGACAAAACCCTTATTTGTTTCCCCCTCTTCTAAGGGTAGGAATGAAGACCTTGTAATGAATATACTCATAAAAAAGAGCCCTACAAGTGTGTTATGTTTTGAAATACATGATATAGTAATGATAATTGAAAAGATGTCTCAAGATATAGCATAGTTTGTATTGGATATTGTTAGATCAACAGGGGTATGCCTAGATAGATGTAACAATGTAATAGCATGTGCAGTGTACTAAATTAAAATTAGAAATGTTAGTTTTTAGTTGTTAGTTGTCAAGGAGGGATGGATCATGATGTCCATCATGGCATGGATGAAAGCAATAAAATGCATGATGTGGATCATGGAATTGCAAAAAATTGAGAAGCAAACAAGCAAAAGCATGCAAGGTAAGAAGCAAGAAGTATACAAGAGTGGCCAAGAGGCCAAAAAAACAAGGGACATGGGCACATGTCACTCAAACTAGGAAATCAAGTATAAAAGGCATGTTCAAATGACACATACACATACAATTGAAAACAAGCAAGGTTGGCATGAGAGCCATAAACACATAGAAGAGTACAAGTAAATGGCATTGGCAAATGTCCTAAGGCACCTCAAGAATAAAATAAGAACTGAGAACTATGATCACATCTAGCTACTCAAAGCAAGAAAAGAAGGCATGTAAAATCTAGAAATACTATTGCATCTAACTAATCAAAGTAATAAGTGAAAGTATGCAAAACATGTAATACAAGACTAGGTAAATGCTAAGAAATACATAAGTGCTATATACTAGTGAGTGTCAAAATAATAATTTGTGTAAGATAGTACTTAATAGGCATCAACATGATAACTAGAGTGTGTGGTGTATAAATGACATAACCTAGATGGTGTAGTCATGAACAAGATTCCCTTACTGGGTAGATATGTTGATGTATATCTCAAATGTATAAGCATGATACCCCTTAATGGGCATAATGAAGTAATCAAGGATTTGGATGTCATTGCACATACTCAAATAAGATCAAGTGAAGAATGGTAATGTAGACAAATTGACAAACAATAGCATATAACAACAAAATGTAAGTCTAGCATGGTAGTCGAAATATAAAGCATGGATAATGCATACAATTGAAGAGTGTTTTTGGAATTTTGAGTTATTTGAATGTTTTTGTATTTTGACATGTTATATTATTTTTGGTATTTTGAAATATTGAATTGTTTTTTTGCTATTTTGAAATAAGCTATATATAATCAATCATAACGAGACTATGTACAAGAAATTGAAAAGAAGATATATACAAGTAATCTATGAAGAAACAATACTAATCAATGAGTCTCATGAGAGACTCCCCATCATAGTGTCTTATATCAAGGAGAGGGATCATGCGTGATCATGAAGCATAATGGAAGGGCTAAGATTGTGACTCTAAAAGCTATGTATGTTGTAAATTCTCTAAAATATCTATAGTGAAAACCAACTATGGGGTCCCTCTATAACTCTGAGAAGTGGATGCAACTATAGGGATCTTAAGGACCCATTTGGTAGTATAATAAACTCTCTGAACATGTGCTCTATGTGTAAAGGCATGAGAACTCAATGATACTTCCCTAGATGTGAATACTATAGTTGGGAACTATTCAAAGTCCTAAAACTATGGTTTCTCTAAAATAGGCCTCTATGTAAGTATATGAAATCTCTATGCTAGTGATGGAAGCATCAAATTTGTCTAAATCTAAACTAGAATAAGGACTGTAACTAGTGGAGGAGCTAAAAATGGTGACTATGAAGTAAGAGATGGTTCTGAAGTGGGAGTGGTAACTCATATAGAACTCCACCAACTATAACAACCTGATTAACATGAATGAATTTCACACATCTATGAATTGTAGAAGGTACTACATGAAGTTTTTGAATCCATGGTTGACCAAGCAACATATCGAATACTCCTACACTAGGAACTATAATAAATGGTATAGCCACATGTGGAGGTCCAACCTATATAATAAGTAAAATCTTACCCAATGAACTTTGTATGTGCCCACTAAATCTATTGATAACTATGTTTTTTTGGGTAATATCTTTTTGTAATATCCTAAATGCTGAAGTAATGTCATAGTGCACGTGTTCACACTAGATCCATTGTCTATGAGAACACTATGAATGGGATGATGATTAATGTAAGATCAAATAAAGATTCCATGGTAATATGAATCATCCTCAACTATCTCTTACTTTGAGAAGGAGATTGAAGGTCTAGTTGGAACTCTGGAATTATACACACCAATCATGTTGCTCAAAGGATATGGCTAAATTGAAGGTGCCTAGTATGTAGCTGGTGGAGGGTGTGCATGATATTCATGGTGAATACTGATGTATTTCTTGTCTCTTATTTATAATGCTATGAGAAAGGATCTAAAATTTTTTCAAAGATTTATCCTATTTTTCTTTGCCTGAAGAGGCTTAACTAGAGTGTCAAGATCAATAAGGTTGCCATCTATCAAGTCCTAAATCTTATGTTTCAAACTGATGCATCTATTCATTGTGTGGCATAGTGCCCTATGAATATTGAAAAATGCATTTTGATCATATCCTCATGGAAGAGGCTTTATCCTATTAATTTCCAAAATAAGAGGGAGAGATATGATATTACATTCTAATAGCTGCTATAAGACTCTAACTAGAAATATTGGTGGGTTGGTAAAAGTTCACCGAGGAGGTGCTAATAAAACCACTCACTGGAGGGGATCTGAAGCTTCATTAACTATAGGCTAATTTTGAATTTTATTATCATTAACCTTTATTTTGTATGGGAATTTACTATTAGTCTTATTTATTGTTTATGATATGCTTATGTACTTGAGTTTGCTCATTGAAATTAGTTTGACTTCCCTTTCCTTTACTGTATGACATAACTTAATGAAGATAAATTTTTAAACATTATTAACTCATGCAAATCTAGTAGAAGACTCTATTTGAAGAGATCCTACAATTCTTGATCAACCATGGGGCTAGTCATTTTAGCCAAAATAGTCTTATATCAAAGAACATAATCTATGAGATGTTCATATGAACTTTGTTTCTATTGTGAAACTTGGGCATAATAAACCTTGTCACCTATGTTAGTTATAAAATTAGCTAAGAATGTACTAGCTAAAGGATTTAATGCATTGACCAACTAATTTGATAGACTATAGAACCATTACAGAGCATAATCCTTTAAATTCCATGGAGATAACTTGGTTAATAACCAGTCATTTGGCATATAGTCCATGCATGCTACATGAAATGCTCTCAAGTGTGTCTCTATATCACCCTTGCCATTGTATAGAGTGAGCTTGGATCAAACAAAACCTGGTGGCAAGGGTGTAGAAGAAAAATGATGTGATAATAGTGTATGAAGTAGAGAAAAATAATCCAAAGCCTATGTTGGTCTAGAGGCACCTTGATCAAGATGTATCACCTTGTATTGAAGATATTTCATCTCTTACATAAGGGCAACCACATCGAGAGATAATGATTTACTAGTCATAACTGGTGGTGCCTCATAGGAAGGTTAGGCTGCTATATGGGGTTATTGAGACATAGTTGCCCTTGTAGTGTCATTTACAATTAGATGTTCTAAAGGAATGGAAGACTCAACTTGCTTAGAATTTTTAATTTCCATGATAGATTGTAAGATAAGATCATGATCTCGGGGCTATTCACTAAGTCTCTCTTAAAAACTTTATAGAATAAAATATTTGTTGATTACAACATCATTATCAATAATAGGTGGAAGTGGATCAAGAACCCATTGTGGTGGGTCATGAACATTAGTGTGTATCTTATCATTTTTATTTTCATACTGCTCATTGTCAAATTATCTTCATGAAAATTAGTGTAGTCTGGATGTGTAGGATCTATAGTAAGAAGTTGAGCTGGTTGTTTATCCATGGTATATGAATGGGTTGAAGTAATCTAGGTTAATTCAAGAGGGTTTCCACTAAGTCTTGCACTTAATATTAAAGGAAGAGATGCAAGGATCTTAGATGGCATAATGAAAACAACTTGAAAAATGAAAGAGAATATTAAATAAATATAATCTAAATAGTGAATTGGAATATGCATAAAAAGGATATGAAGCTCACAAACATGTAAGGTGACACCTCAAGAAGCAAAGGGAGCTAGTAAATTCAAATAGGATTTGAAAGAAATAATTTTAAAATTACTATGGTAAATTAAATGTGAAATTTTGATTTATGTGTAAGGTGATACCTAAAAAAGTAATAGGTCTTGCTATAGTGAAACTAGGGTTTGAATGAGATTATTTTAAAATCACTCAGGTAAATTTAAAAATTAAATGTGAATTTTTTATTTAAATATGTAGGAAAAATAAAAAAAATATTGGAAAAATCAGCAAGAAAATTTCCCTAAGGTTTGTAGGGTTTCTATGCATAAATGAAGTAAGTCGAGTTCACCAAATGATTTAACTTTTTTGGGAATAATGGAGTTTTATTCCTATTTTAGTTTTAGACTCCTAATTATTATAATTTATTTGTCTTTTTTAAATTTATAAAAATAACAATAAATAAGGAGAAATATAACTTAGCTTGAAACTAGACTGAAATGGTTGAGATAGAGGATGAAATTGGCTATGCAAAACTGGGATAGTGTTGTGAACCTAGATCTAGATTTCATTTAAAAAATGGATAGGAGTGCCAAATAAATTACACTTCAAGGTCTAACATGTTGTCTACTCCTACTGCTATTGTCCAAACTGCTCACAAAGATTTGAATTTTTTAGGTTCTTTGTGCTATTCTTATGTGAGTCTGCCTATGAAATTTTAAGTACTGAATGTTGATGAAGCTCACTATAGAGATGATTTAATCTTCAAACCCTAACCCTCCATCATTCTGATAAAATAAGATTTGAATCACTTTAAAAGGGGGAGTTAGTGTGTGTAAGATGCACTGAATATGTGATCCACACCCCTTGTGTGGGCACATTACCTACATACCAATAATTAAATGAGAGATCAAACCATATGTAGTTCTCCCACTTGATGTGCTTTGTGAAACAATGTGATGTGGATGAAAAAATTCCAAATTAAGAGTGCTTGAGGTGGATAAGGACTGGTGTGAGAGTTTGAATATGTTTACAACTATATTGGGTGACTGTATGTAGAGAATAAGGAAGATTGCCTTAGTGGTTTGTTTTTATTCTTGCTTGTTTTGTAATATTTTCACCGTCATTGTAAATGAAATTTGGATGGGATTTTATAGGGAACAATTGGTCATGGGTTAAATGTATCTGCGCTAAGTTGACATAATGAAGGATAAGAATCAAATGAAAATGACTGTTTGGGCTCAAATTTTAAAGGGATAAGAGTGCAAAAAAAAGGGACACCCTAGGTTTTGACACTATAGTATACATATGGCACTCCTGTCCTATAGGTTTGGGACCTAGGAGGATAGAATTGGTTGGGAGATAGAGTATGGCTAAGCAGGAATGACTATTTAGAAGGCTACAAATGATTGGCAATGAGCAAAAAGGTGTCTATATGGGTCAAAAGAGCATGAAATAAGTACCTATGGATATGGTGTCATAATACATACTCAAAATACCAATTTTGACATTTTATATGACTACATCATTAATGTTGTCATTGATCTCAAAGGTTGTTCATGAGGTGACTTGAGAAGGCTTATACATAGGATGATCAGTCTTATGCATGGAGGAACATGGTGGCCTAGTAAGTTAGGTGCATATATTATTAAGAGGATGTTGAGGAAACATGATCATGTTTATGAATCATTTGAACACTTAGGAAACCTTCAAGGTAAGTCTACAGGGGTAGAACCTACAGAACTAGCATGCAACTAGTCTAACACTAGACCCTACCTAACCTAATGAGTTACCATAAAGTCTTGTCAAGACCTATGAAGGATGAAAATTAGTGTTTGAGCATGGTATGAGGCTTTTTGTAATTAGAGTGAATTTTATAGTTCATATACAGTGGCAAGAAGGTCAGTTTTAAGGCCTAGAGTGACTTGTAGGTCAAGGCCAAATGAGCAAAGAGAGAGAGAGAGTGGCCTAATGAGGGGTCATGTTTATTTTTCAAGGAAAGTGTGCTTATTTAATCATTTTTATAGGTGTGAGATGTTGTATCAAGGATTTTCATGAAATTTTAGGTCAAATTTTGAAATAAAAAGTATGAAAAAGTGGATTTAAGGTCTCTCGAGTGCTATAATGAGGTGTTGCATACCCAAGAAGGATTTTCTTGTACTCATTGGAATTTAAAACCTTTTCATGAGATATTAAGAAGTTAATATAAGTTTAGTAATGGTATTATCTTAAATTTTAAAAAAAAAAATAGTTTAAGGGCCTAAGATTTATGAATGATCGTTAAGACTATAAGGTGGTTTAAACCTCTCTAAAACCCTAACTGTGACTCGATATAGAATATCTTGATGGAAATGGATTAGAATGGATTTGATGACCTAGTTTGATGATTTGAGAATGTATGTGACTCTCCTAGGTACATATATGTGGTATTGGTTTATTAGATGAGTGAGTGGACCCTACAAGAAAAGCCATGTTTTAAAAAAAATTGCTCTAGCAGGTAGAGTTGCCCAAGTGAAAGTTACTAAGTGGATAAAAGTTGAAGGTTGATACTTATGTCTTATGAACATGGTGGTTTTATATCAGGTTAAAAAATTCAAATATGCTAAATCAATGATGGAATTTGACCTATCATAAAATCCTTAGTGATGAAGACAATGAGATAAACATTTAGAAGTAGGAATGAGATTAAGGATGTGTTGTTGTGGATTAGGGATGGATACAATTACATAAGGTTATTTTTAAAGACATATAACACATATCCATATTGGATAAAATATTTGGATATGTTTATATATAAGAAAAAAAAATTCTCCAATTGACCTATCTAACTCAATAAGGTCTGTATATAGAGAAGTCATGAGATTGGTCTGTAAGACTAATATTACTATTTGAGCCTATAATATATGTATTTTAAGTTAATTTGAAGATGTTTTAGGATCATATAAACCCATTGGAAGTTGATTAAAGTGAATCTATAGGTGTTTTAATTCATTGTTTCCATGACTATGTTTTGGAGCATTCAGGTAGTTTTGAGTAGTCATGTTATAGAAATGAGTTTGAGGCTTTAAGATTTGTATTTAAAATGTATAATGAGGTTGGTGATGATTATAAGGTTGTGAATGTTTCGGATATGTTTTTTCTTTTTTATTTTATGTTAATGTGGAAAAATTGGTTATATTCTTTAGTTGTTCAAGATAAACCTTTTACGTGTGTGAAGGCCTCATTGTGAGTAGTACTAATGATGTGGTTCAAGTAGTGAATTGGACTGAATAGTGGTATGGACCTAAATGGATATTATCAAGGTTATATTTAAGGTTTATATTAAGTGTTTCATTTTTTTGTGGAGACTTAATAATTTTTAAGAGGGCTAAGTGTAATGTGTTGCTTTAAGAGGCCTAATTGCATTAGGTCTCCTCTAGGCCTAATGGTGGTTTTGGTTCTTATGAGTGGTTTCAAACCTATTTAGTGACCATTTAATGTATTAAATGTGTTATTTTATGAATTTAAATGGTTATACATGTGTGTATAAGGTTATTTTTGACCAAGGTATGTGTAAGCAAGAGTCAAGTATAAGTACAAGGCCTAATAGGCCTAATTGTCTAGGCGGAGAATACATATCTGAAGCGAATGAGATAGTTTTTTAACAAGATGAAGGAGTCAATGTAAACCATCAAGAGGATATATATAAATCATCATGAATATTAGATATGGTTACTAAATATGATTATCAATGTCATATGACCTAATCAAGCTATAGAAGGGATAATTAAGTGAAGAAGGTAAAGAACATCTTTGCTTGTGTGAGAAGCTGATTTTAAGTGTGATAGATCAATAGAATACCATAATAAATTGTGAGAGAGAAATAAGAGAAATGTGAATAGGTTTAGAGTGTTTACTGAGTGGGTTATAGATTAGTAAGGGGGTTGTAGGCTCTTATCAAGTTCGTGATTTCTAAAGTCAAGTTGGTGCTTGATAAACTTAAGGGTTGGTGCTCCTTGTTGGGTTGGTCCTCAACTAAAATTAATTCATGGTGTTATAGGAAAAGTTGTAAAATCTATGTTTCAATGATTTTAACTCCCCATTAGGTTTTCCCACATAGCTCTTGTGTTCATGTGTTATGTTCTTGTTTCATGCTCATATAAATGGTTCTAAATGCATTGTTTAATCACTATATTGGTTTGAATGGTTATTAAATGCTAAGTGAATGTGAATGAAAATTTTTATCACTAATTCACCCCCACCTCTTAGTGTTTGTACTTCCAATAATTAGTATTAGAGTATGGTCCTTTAATTCAAGTTTAACCATTTGAAAGGTGATCTAAAATAGCACATGAATGTCTTGTGATCAACAGGAAGAAGACAACATAGATGATGGAGAAGTTTAATATGATAGTGAAGAAAGAGAATTTGAAGTAGACCTTGAATCTAAGCTCATGAATACCCTTAGTGACTTAAAATATCAGAAAAATATAATCAAATATCTTAGGAGTCATTTATAATAGGTCAACACAAGGTGTAAGTCAAAGGAAGTTGAATATGACCATTTAAAGATAGAGATAGATTCATTGAAGGATGAGCATGAACAACTCAAAGAGAATTTTATCATATTTGAGAGAGAGCATGAAAAGTCAGGAAATGTCAAGAGTACCAACCTAAAAAAATTAATTAGGCAACCCAATGTTATAAAGGATAAGTCATCATGGGATCAAGGTAAGTACAAAAATATTTCTTACTACATCTGTCATAATATAAGACACATTGATGGTTTCTATTATAACAAAGTTAGAAGATCCACAAGATTCAATAAGACTTATGAAGCTTCTAGAATGCATAATAAGGATTAAACATTGGTATGGAATCCAAAGCAATCTAGGATGGATCAGATTGAGCTCAATAAGTAAGATGGTCTATTTTCCAAAGAGGAACAAAAAAATCAAACAAGACTCTATGCTAGCTCAGACTGCCTTTCACATTCAAGATGAAGGCATGAAATGGTACATATATAGTGTTTGTACAAGCCACATGACATTATATATAAATGATTTCATCTCTTTGAATAAGAATGTAGGAATAATTAGGTTTGGAGATAACACAACTACCAATATAGGTGGTAAGGGTGTCTTGAGTTTAGATAAGGGAAAGACCAAGACACAAAATGTGTTGTATATGGAAGTTATAAAACATAACCTCCTGAATGTGAGTCAAATGTGAAATCAAGGACACACACTAACCTCTCATGATAAGGTGTGTGAGATAAGGAAACCCAAATCAGGAAGGCTAATTGCCAATGCTAAGAAGACTGAGAACAACCTATTTGTTTTGAATAAGATCAAGAAGGAGAGATGTTTTATCAATAAGATATATGAAAGTTGATTATGGAATAGAAGGATTGGTCACCTAAATTTTGATAATCTAGTTAGGATTAGTACTAACAATCTATGAAGAACATGCCTAAGATCATCAAACCTATAAACATACTTTGCAAAGCATGTCAACATGGTAAGTATACTAGAATAAGGTTCAAGTCCAAAGAATACTCTACTACAAGACCCTTAGAGATAATCCACACTAATCTCTATGGACCTACAAGAATTCAAATCATTCAATGAGATTGTTACTTCATGTTACTCATTGATGATTACACAAGAATGACTTGAGCTACATTCTTGAAAGATAAGTTAGAAGCTCTTGATAAGTTCAAATAATTGAAGGCTATTGTTGAAAATGAGAAGAAGGAGAAGATCAAATGTCTAAGGTTTGATAGAAGAAGAAAGTTTTGATCCAATGATTTTGATGAATTTTGTGAGGTTCATGGAATAAGGAGACAATTCTCAACATCAAGGAAACCTCATCATAATGGGATAGTAGAAAGGATGAATAGGATAGTTCAAGAGATGGCTAGAACCATGTTGAATGAGTCTATACTATCTGATGGATATTGGAGAGAGGTAGTAAGCATTGTTTTCTACATTTTGACTAGGGTCCAAATAAGGACTATTGGTAATAATGCTCCTTATGAACTATGGAAGGGTATACCTAAAAATGTAGAACACTTTAGAGTATTTGGGAGTAAATGTTTCAGTAAAAGAGATGATGAAAACTTGGGAAATTTTGAATCCATATCTAATGAAGGTATATTCTTACGATACTCATCAATGAGCTCAGCCTATAGATGCTACAATAAAAGACTACAAAAGATAGTGGAAAACACCAATGTAAGGATTGATGAGACAAGTAAATATCACCCATAGTAAAAGAACATCTTAGAGAATGTGGAATATAAGAATGAAGAGGATACTATAGAGTTTGATGATGAAGAAGATGAAGTTGAAGAGAGATAGGACTTAAAAGGACCCTTAAGATAGATTCAAAGGGATCACCTTGAGTCTCAAATCATTGGCAACAATAATGTAGGTATGCAAATTAGGAGAAGAATAATAAGTAATATAAATCAAGAGAATGATCTAGTATCCAATATTGAACCTAAAAGTCTTATATAATCAAGCAAATATAAATTTTGGATAGATGTTATGAATGAAGAGCTAGACCAAATAGAGAAAAATGAGACTTGGGAATTAGTTCCTAGGCCTAAAGATTAGAATGTCACTAGCATAAAATGGGTGCTCATAAAAAATCTAAATGAAGATGGAGAAGTCACTAAGAACAAGGCTATATTGGTATGCAAGGGATATGCATAGGTTGAAGAGGTATACTTTGAAGAAAACTTTGCACTCATATAAATATTACAAGCCATCAAGTTATTTATAAATTATTAAGGATACAAAGGATCCAAGGTATACCAGATGGATGTCAAATATACCTTTCTAAATGGGAATTTGGAAGAAGTGTACATTGATCAACCTAAAGGGTTCTCACTTTTAGATGATAAAGACTATGTTTTCATATTGAAGAAAGACCTATATGGTCTAAAGTAAGCTCATATATCTTGGCATGCTAGGTTGGAAAAGTATCTTTTGGATTAAGGTTTCAAAAGAGGAGTTGCAAAAAGTAAACTATACATCAAGATAAAAGATGACCATCAACTAATTGTAGTTGTTTATGTCAATGGCATAATATTTGGTGGAAATAATAATAACATGATAAAGGCCTTTTTAAAGATAATGAAGAAAGAGTTTAAGATGTACTTGTTAAGATATTTTTCATTTTTTATTGGGTTGCAAGTCACTCAATTTGATAAAGGTATATTAATCTCACAAACCAAGTACATAAGAAAGATGTGGAAGAAGTTTGATATGGAGGATCACAATGAAGTTAGTACAGCCATGATCAAATGATTTTAAGTTGAGCAAAGAAGATAAGTCTTTAAAATTCAATTAGACATCATAGAG